>OU343224.1:110734055-110955982 GCA_910596185.1 Chrysanthemum makinoi | reverse complement strand
TTCCAAACTGCAACTGATTTTACCACTGATTTTATTTCCACTGCAGAGCCAACTTTTGTCACTGCAAGTGAAGAATTTGATAAATTGAAGACAGACAAGGGTAAAGCAGTTATGGAAGATGTACAACAACTTGAAAGTAAGATTTCAAAGAAAAGAAAAGTTCAGATTGATCATGATAGAGAATTTGCTAAGAAGATAGCAGAAGATCAAATTGCTGAGAAAGTTGCTGAGAAGAAAAGATTGAAAGAAATGGAAGTTCTAAGCTTTTTGGAAGCTAAAAGATTGGATAGAATGGAAGATATTGAAGATTCAATTCCACTGTTCAACCTACAATTATGAAAGAGAAAGCTTCAGAGTTTAGTTATGTTCCTACTGAAGAACATATTCAGTTTCTGGTGGCTAATAATCCAGAAATCAAGAAAAAGGCAATTGACCTTGTTGCTGATGCATCCTTAACTGAGGAACAAAGAACTGCTCAGTTAAAGGATTTTATTCAAATGAAGAACAATCAAGCACTTAAAGATGTGATTAATTCAATCAAAAAGGTTCAGAAGAAACCAAGACAACCAACCAAGGCACAAATACTTGCATATATGAAGTCTTATTGTAGTCATGTTGGTAACTGGAAAAAGCATCAATTTAAAGGAATGTCTGATGATCAAGTTGAAAAGGCTTACTACAAAACTGTAAAACATGATAAATCTTTTATTCCAATGGGTTCTGAAGAAGAAGAAAGAGAGATTCCTAGATTGAAGAGAAAGGCTAAAGTAAGTGATTCTCAAACTGTTAAGAAGACTAAGGTTGATGAAGATCATACAAAGTTCATACAAAGTCTACTGAGAAGGAGATTTCTACTGAGAAGTTCACTGAAGAACAAATGACTGGAATGATTGTGATTGAAGACAGAGATTTTTATCCAGAACCACTGCAAATTCGACATCCTATTATTGATTGGGAAGTTTACACTGCTAGCAATTTTGCTTCAACATGGAAGATTACAAGGCTGGGAGGTGAAACTTCATCATTCGTGACATTTGAAGATCTTATTAAAGCTTTTGACAGAGATGACCTTAATACACTATGGAAATTAGTTCAAGAAAGGTTTAATGCTCAAGATCTCAAAGATGCAAAGGAAATGCAGTTATGGGTAAATCTTAGAAGGCTTTTTGAACCAAATGCTGATGATGACTACTGGAAAACCTTATACACATGTATTGGTACTAAATGGTTTTATTATGATTCATGTGAAGTTCATCATGTCTCTACAGCTAATGGAGAAGACTTTTTCATGCTTGCTGAGAAAGAATATCCACTTAGAGCTGGAGCTCTTACAGTAATGTTAAGCTTACACATAAGAGTCAATGAAGACAATGAGAAGGTCAGAGCATTGTTACAAAGGCTTCAAGATCAGTGTTCAAGAGCTATACAAAAGTTAAGAGAAAAGAAGTGAAGTGTTTAATTGAATTCCCCAAATCCTTGAAGTTAATGCTTATTGAAGAAACTTATTGATTTGCAGAGAAATCATAAGTTTAGGGGAGGATTGTTGGGAATAATCCGTTACCACGGATAGTTGTGGTTTACACTGCTTGGTTTAACACTAGCAGTGGAAACGTATTCCCACTGCAAGTTCTTCATTACCACTGCTATCAGTTTATGATAAGGTTAAACACGTCTAGATAAGTATAGAATAGATCTTGTGTATATTCTATTATGTTAGCTTTATACTTATCTTGTAAAGGACTCCTTGTTGTATAAAAGGAGATCCTAGGTCATTGTCTTAGTAACGTATCATATTACAATATTACCTACGAAAGCTTCAAGGTGTAACCCTAGTGATAAGTTAAGATCACTCGTATTATTCATTAATAATATTGGAGCTTGAGTTTTGTGTTAACTTGTGTTTATTCTCATACATCATATAATTCGTCTTCTAAGTATTACTTAAGTAAATTCCGCTTGCTTGATAATATTATACAAAATATCATTGACACAAGGAGAGTGTCCAAGATCCATCAGGCTTATTTCATTCTCACGGGAAACCTACATAATCTATCGACTCTCTCTTAGAGATTGTTGATATTGAAGAAGGAGACCCTCTCCCTAGTCTCCGGCACAGGAAACCAAAAGAGCACTAATTGAGTCTAGAGCCACGAGATCATCAATTAATCTCTTTAGGAAACTTATTTCTTGAAGACTCACTATGTCACATAATGTGAAATGTGAGATTATATCTTATGAGTCATACGCACTATCCTTGTGGTATTGCCAAGACTTGATTGTGTCACATGGACCTCATCAGTGGAGCGATTCAAAATTGAATCAATCCAGGTCCAAGAAAATGGATTGACGGATGCCTTTGAAAAACCGGTTGTTGTGTTTAAAAACTCTTTTCTCTAAGCACATCGACTGTGTACAATTATTTCAAATCAAAAGGTGTTTATGATTGATAAATGATTTTTTACTAAAACTTCATTGTATTGCAAAAACAATTTCTATTGAGCGATACACGATTGTTTTTCAAATCTCTTTTCATCAATCAGTGAATCTCTATTCGCTGGTTCACTCACTCCGTGTTGTCTTCTTTAAGACGTTCCAGTTTGAGAACGGCTAGAGCAGCTGCGAAACCCTGTCAAGGAAATTCTTCAGAATTATACCTGATCACAGGCAGTACTTGTACTGATCAACGGGGAACCGTGGGTCGTGTACCTCAATTCATCGAAAGTGATCAAAGACACTTTCGTGCGCTTTATTGCTAACTGTCTTATGCAGGTACACCCCGACGTTTGCAGCTGATCAGAATGGAGTGGTCAATCCATAGCCGCATGCTTACACAACACATTCATATCTAAAGAAATCATGATTGGTGCATCAATGACTCTGATATTTTCACTCCATGCTTCTGCTACGCTGCTGCTAATATCGTGAATCAACGAAAGCTTCCGCTACACTGATAAGAATAAATCATGATCCAGAATGTGAGCATGTCGGTCCAAAAGTCACAACATCACTAATTATCAACACCACAAAGGTTGAGTCAGAGATTTAATGTGGCTGATGATCTCAATGCTGGCTCAAAACTCAGTATCACGTGGATCAGTTAAAGACCTCCACTCAGATTATCCAAACATGCAATTATGAAGAATCAAAGACTACGAGCTACAGAACAAAGAACATGGACAAGAATCCAAGAACAATCTCAATGTAATATCTGTTTGTATTCAATGTAATTTTAATGTGTGTTTGAGGTGACCTCCCTTAGGGGGAGATTGTTAGGAATTAGAAATTCCAGGTATTAAAGAGTCGGTCACCTCAAGTGTATGTAATCGTTAGATAGCTCGTAGTCGTAGTTATTTTATGTTAAGTAGTATTTACTTTTGTAACACCGTGGAGGACGGACGGGTCTTTACCCACTGTATGCCTGATCCACAGCCCGTAGGTGGCGTTTGTTTGTAAGAAACTATAAATACCCTCTACCTCCCAAGGTAGAGGGTTGGAGCTTAAATACCATTTTTCTTTGTTTCACATAGTTCCCAACTCTCTTCCTTTCTCTCACTATAACTTTCTCTCTCTAAACACTTGTTAACGCCCCACATGGTTATGGTTTAATGTGTTTGTGAAATCCTATATCTAACAATGACCAAAAGTGATATAGATTTTTCATAACCAAAATAACTTAATAAATAGAAACTTAACATTAGCGACTAATTATAAATTGAAATCACTTGACCACGTTTACTTGTAAACCATAGTGGTAGGACCCACTATCAGAAAATAGACCTGTATACCTTACCAGAAACCTATACGTAATTAAATTCGGAAAAGTGGACTAACAAAGGTGACGTAAACTCGAACATTAAACTAATTTCAAATAAGGTCTTGTTAATATTTTGAAAACTCAACTTTTGACACTTATAAATGTGTATAATATCTAAATTACATAAATACTCATATAAAGCTTATTTCGAAAGCTCTCGTCGCATATAATAACCTAAGCCGCGTATTATATCTTTAGGTTATCACTAAAGCTCACGATCTCTTGATACATCTTATATCATTGTACACTAATGCTGATCACTGCGGTGAGTTCATAGCCCCATTTTACTTAACTGTTTTACAAACTCCTTGGGGGAGATACATGCTAAACTTTTACTATGAACTATTATTTACAAACTGTATGCTATCTAAATGTTTTATTGGCACTAAGTACCACCATTGACATGTTTAAGTACCTATATCATGAAACCATTAGTCATTAGATGTAATGAGCGCGAATAATGTGAATAGGCCTATTGGAATTGACCAATCAGGAAAACAAACTCACTCTATTTGAGATACACTAGGTATAATGGCAAAATACCTACTAGGGCCACTGTAACTATTTTTAATATCAATTTCTATTGATATTCGTTAACCTTTGGTTGTCATGAGCTTAGTACAATAATAACTAATTTATCGATAATTGTAAACGTAACAATTATTATTATAACTCTAAAACCGTTTGTCCATTTCTACAACTATAAACTTATGGATTCACTCAACCTTTGTGTTGATTTTTTAGCATGTTTATCTCATGTTCCTAAGGTTTACGCTGCCATGCGAAGGTGCACGAAAAATATTTTGAAGACGATGCATATATTATCATTCGAAAAACTTTTAAAATTTTATGTTGTATTTACTACTCATGTACACTAAAACTTGTGGGACCTCATTTGTAAACTCTGATATTTTATATTGAATGATAATTTATTTCAAAACGTCTCATTTAGAGTCGTTTTCTGTAACTTGTACTGTGTGCTATGATGTTATTGCCAGTGACACAATCTTCTGCTGCGATAAATTTTGGGGGTGTTACACTACACTTATCTTTGACAAACTCCTTTGCTATACAGTGTTGTGGACTCAAAAGAACTAGCACCAAACAACACTCTTTGAGACTCTTCTTGCTACAACATTGAACATGCACTTTCCACACTTGCCAATGGAGTCATTAACATCAGTTGGCTTCTCAAATTACTATAACTTTCATCAAGACCATTTAGAAACTGAAACGACCTCTATTCCTCTTTTTGTTGATTCAGTGCAGTCAAGAAAATTGAAATTTCAGGAGTAACAGCAATTGCATGCAACACATTCACGTTATCTAATTCCTCCCAAACACACTTCATCTTAGTAAAATACTCACTAATTGAACCACCAGACTAACTAATAGCATAAGTATCTTTATTGAGTTTATACTTTCTTGAACCATCACTTAGTGCAAATCTTTTTTCCAATTGCAACCACATATCACTAGCAGTATCAACAAAAATAACAGATCTTGCAATTGATTCACTAATAGATCCTAATATCCAACATATCACCATATTGTTACACGTGTCCCACAATTCAGCAAGATTAGGATCAGTTGTAGAACGAAGAACAATACCTTTAATAAATCCCAATTTCCTCTTTGTTGAAAGACCAATCTCAACAGCCCTATGCCATGCCCTATATGTCTATGAACCAATCAACTTTTCTTGAACTATCAAAGATCCAAGGCCATCATTGGGATGAAGATACAGAGGATTTTGAAACAAAGCATGAGCATTAGGATTCGCTTGATTAGTCATCTTGTTCAATCACAAAGAAACGCAAAGAATTTTACCTAATTGTGATCAATTTACGCGCGGAAACAACACAAGAAGATCGATTACACTTAGACACACACTATGTAATGATCAGTAGGTGAATTCGCCATTGTTGATTAGCTCTGATACCATAACAATGGCAGAAAAAGAGAAATGAAGGAGATAAAGAAATGGAGGAAAAATGGTTTTATTTCTGTTAGGATCAAATGAGTGGGAACGTAATGGACCCTCTACTTTATATTTGTTACATATTAGACCCTGTCCTTTTACAACACAACACAATAGTGAATTTTCTTAAAAAACTATATAATGGTAAATATGTTTTTTAGAAACAAAAAGTTGATAAAAAAAACTTCATGAGTGTTTTGCGGGAAAAGAGACAAAAGAAAGGATTCTTTTACGGCAAAACCAATGCAAGACTTTCGGAAAACAAAAGCTAAAGCAAAAAAATGTTCCACTCGGGATTTTAAGTCCCGCAACATCAAGAAGACGGAATGGTTATATCATGTGTTATGTGTGTATTGTGAGTGTGTATTTGCATTTTGAGGATATTCTAAAAAAAATTAATGGAATCGTCTATAAGGTTTGGCCAAATTGTAGGTTTCTTCCTAAATAGTTTGAAAGTGCATAGATTATCCCTAAAACAAACCTTTTTGAAAATTTTGGTCCCTGGCTTTAACCGGTTAAGCGAATTCCGTTAGAAGTTACACGTTAGATTTAAACGGCAGTTAGTTTAAAGGATGAACGCTGCAACAATTGTTGGCCAAAAGGGCTAACCTATAACTTCTAACGGAATCCACTTAACGCCAGTTAAAAGCAGGGACCAAAATTTGCAAAAAGGTTTGTTTTAAGGACGATCTATGTACTTTCAAACTATTTAGGACGAAACCTGCAATTTAGCCAAACCTTATGGATGATTTCTACAATTTACTCTAATTATTATTTAGGATTGGATATTGGTATTTTTATAATTTTAATCTTGTTATAAAACCGTGAAATAAAAAGTGAGACATAAAATACGAAGTTTGATAAGTGAAAAATAGTAAGATATTAAAAATATAAAGTAAAAAACTATAAAAAACTGTCTTGTCTTATTAACAAAGTGGATAAAATTATTTAAAAAAAATAGTAACAAAAAAATATAAAGTTTAATAAATATAAAATATAAAATTTGACATGTTAAAAATAATAAATAAAAAATAGACTAAAATACACGGTTGGTCCCTAAACTTGTCAATGCGCTTCGCGTTGGGACAAACTTGTCAATGCGCTTCAAGTTTCTTACTCGTTACTGGTCCTTTGACCATATTGCCGTTAGTCAAGGGCGTCAGATGGCGTTAGATTTGTCTTTAGTCCAAGGGCACATTTGTCAATTCCATATTTCAATTAAAAATTTCTTAATTATTGCCACATGTAATGTAACCCTCTTCCCGCCCCAATAAACACATAGTCTGTATTATTATTCGTCCCAGAACTTTCGTTACAAGAATTATCAGAATTCACAAACCCTAATTGCATGTCACAAAACCCCTGTTTATCAATCATAAAACCGAAACATGGACTTTACTCTATGGAAAGTAAGAAGACATCCAGGTTATCCAGTTGATGATACCGTCCTATACGACTCTGCTAAGAAGAAATACTGTACTGTTTTTTTTATTATAGTCATTGGAATTTGTAATTGGGGTATTTATTGTTTGCCAATTAAGTTTTTAGAATGCCCTAAACATATACTGACATGTTTTCAGGTGGTAGATCTAATATGTTTAGCATGAGGGTTCATCACAATGTTGTCTTTAAATACTGGCCTGGTAGAATATACGTTGGAGGTATGGAAACTTTAGTTGATTTGGTTGATGTTGATAGTGTGTCAGTTGAAGAGTTGGATGTTCTTATGTATGAATTGGGTTATGAGCTTGGTTCAAAAAATTACTATTACTTTGTTAAGCCTGGTAGTAATTTAGATGATGGTTTGTATAGCTTAAGTAAGAGTGCTAATTTAGAAATATTGAAATGTCTTGTTGATGACCATAAGATGATAGAGGTTTATGTTGAAAATAGTAAGACAACATTGGATGTTGATCAAATGTCGCCAAAGTCAATTAGGACTGTTATTGCTGATGTGGATGCAACAAAGAAAAAGGAAGCTCTTGCTATTGTTCCATATTGCTCAAACAAATTGTTCTTAGAAAACATTGTTAATAAATCTGTGGTAGAGGATAAATGTCAGGTTACACATCAACCTTTGGAAGTCAATACTTTGGTACAATCTAGTCAGATGCCAGAAACAGAACCATTGTTTCCATCTGTAGAGGTCTGTCATACTGAAGATGTTGTAGGTGATGTCAACCAGCATATAGATAAACATGTTAAGCATATCCAAATAGATAGTCCTGAAGAGGTATGTGATACGCGTACAACGCGCGTTCGGGGTCAAAGGAACTTCCTTTTCGTCGAGCAAGTTTTTCAACACCCTAGGCAGTGAACCTAATCGTTGTAGTGTAGTATTAGGGTAAGCCACGGGTATTGATATCGTTCTCTAGGGGAATAGGAATGCTAGTGAGAAGTTACTACGTTAAGGTTGGGGTTGAGGAAGATTATTTTTTATCTTTTTTTATGTTTTTTATAAAATTGAAAAGGTACGAATCTCGGGGTTTGGATTTGGGGGTTGGTATTTCTACCGATTACTCTACTTATCTAATTATCTAATTATCTAAACTAAGGTGAGTGTAGTCTATGTCTATTGTTGTGTGCTCTTATGATGATTAAGAATGTGTTTACTTAGATGTTATTACTCCCTAGTTATCTCCTATTGATGGTTGAATTGTCACGTCCTTATTCTTAACGCGTTGTGTTTCTAAGGTCGTAGGGTATGCGTTTATCCCTAACTCTTTGAAGCTACCAAAGGTTAATGACAACGAAATCTCTAGGATTCATAAACTTAACACTAAGGTTATCTTTGGATATCTAGCCTATAATTCCACTAGTAACTATAAGCTAATGTTTAACAAAGATTAATCAAGCATTAATAGCACAACGAATGACCTATCGCAATACTAGGTCAATCACAATTAAGATAAGAGACAACCAATCAATATTCAACAACTAGGTTTCATATTATCTAAGCAAACACACAAGTAAATTAGCCTGACATAGAGAACATACAAGCATACACACAATCAATTGAAGACATGATTAAATCAATGAAGTAAAACACTTATCTTGTTGTAAAATAGGGTATGGAACCCTAAGATACTGCCCAAGACAGCCTTGGTTCGGTTTAGGTTTTTACTCCACAAAACTACCTCTCTAAAAACTAAAAAATTCGGATTCTATATATAGTGTTACAAAATGCGACTGCGTCACTCTTTAATTGTGACGCCGTCGGGTCGCCGCCATTAGGGTTTCGTCTTGGCCACGTCAACTCTGTGACGGCGTCACCTTATGCTCGTGACGCCGTCGGCTTCAACCTATGACGTCGTCTGGATCCAAATCTAGGCCGTCTGAGTTGCGACGCCCTACTCTTTTAAACCTGATGCCGTCACTTGTAAATTAGCAATTTGGCTACTGAGTCGTCTCAAGATGTGTCGCGAAGGCGTCGCAAATAAGCCCTGACGCCGTCCCCTTTCAATTCCAGCAGCTTGAGTGTCTCGATTCTTGACTTTGGCCATTTTCTTCGTATATTCGCGCCTTTTCGTCCGAATAAGTGTCATTCCAGCAATTTGTCTTCAAGAGACCTAAAAAGTGAAAAGGAACGAAATTAAGTAGTAACGGATACAAAAGTGATCAATTAAGGGCTTAAATGACCCCTAAAAAAGGTACCTTTTAAATCCTTATCAAATATCCCTACACTTGGTATTTGCTTGTCCTCAAGCAAATGTGCTTTTAGCCAATTAATTTATAAGTTAGGGGTCATGAAGCATTAGTTTAGAATGATTCACAACACATATAAGCCCCACAAAAGTCATAACAAGCACGGAAATCACATACTAGCACCTCACATGGGGTGTTTGGATACTCACATCTCTCGGGTGTATATGAAATATATCAAATTGGAAATGGAAGATAAACACTCATTAACCGGTCCTAGTACATAGATTACCATAGGCTTGAGACTAGATCAAACCTCCATCGCTTTAGCGTAAGCACCTAGGAAAAACTATCCAAGAGATCTTTTAAAGGGTTGTAACGTTAGGCTTACGGTAGGGAAACAAAGGGTTTGGTGGGATAGGCGATTTAGTGGTGGCAAGTCAAAAATCTTTATGTTACAAGCATGCGAAGAATGGCGTTGCTAAGCCAAGACTCGACACTCTAAACTCTAGATAAATTGAAACAAACGAACATAAATTTAAAGATAGATGTAGGATGGTAGCCCGTATGTTTTTTCATTTTTTTTTCATACACTTTTACTCTACCATCCTCTACGATAACATCAAAATGATAGGGATTTATAGGCACATCCCTACACTTGAGTTTTTATTACTCTAACACTAATTTGACCCGAATTGAAAAGATCAAAACACTTGGAGTACATTATTACGCAAATAAAGAGAATTTGAATTTAACGTTCCTTCCCATCATTTCATAAAATTTAACTTTTCCCATGAGTCCCAATCGTCCCAAAACTGTGTACAAAGGATATGACTCGACTTAGAAACTTATGCAGGCAACTAGATAATTGAACTAAGGGTTTAGTATGATAACAATAATGCACTAAAAGTGAGTGCATACAAGGTAGGCTAAGGCGATTTGGGTGTACATTTGGGGGTGGATTATAAACAATGCTCTTCATTGATATTCCGGAAAACCGAAACATCACGAAAACCGCGAAAAGGATAGGCTCTGAGGGGTTAACTAGGGGTATCGTGTACTAAAGATGAGTACAACGCAAGGGTGTGGGGGAATTACTCAACCGATGTGGAAGAAGTAATTATATTACGGGTATCAAACAAGGGTTATCATAATGCCTCTTATCATTTAGTTATTCCTAATTACACAAGTGTAGTCGTACTAGCGATCTCAGAATGCATCACAAAACAAGTTCTAGAATCTATTATACTACCGGTTCACACTCGAAGCATTAAAGTGGAATGCTTTAATTCCTACAAATCTAAGGGCGATCCTCACATTTTGGGTGGAATTTAAGTGATAAAGGGTTTTTGTGCTAGTCATATAACTTCCTATCCATGAGACGCTTTATTAAGACTAATGGCCCACTCCTACATATCATGAAAAATTTTAAATTTGGTGCCAAAATTACCCTAACCGATATTTCTCATGGCTTATTACACAAATGAAATTGGACAAGGCAAATAGTCAAGGATAAGCATAGTTTCAAAGTTTCTATTTTATTTTCCCTCCCTACACTTAAACTGAACATTGTCCCCAATGTTCCCCGAAAGTATCAAAGTTATGATAATGGAAGGTAATTAAAAACGAAAGAAACTAGTACTCCCCTGATTAGCTCGGTAGGATCCGTGTGAAGTAGTGGTTAAATCTTTCTTCAAGAAGAGTGTTTGCGTTAAAAGCTCCTTCCAATCTTATGTATCTTCTTCTTGATAAATTAAACCTGCACACTTGAAGAAAACAAACGAAACCTTCGCTTAAAATCGGCGGTAACAATATATATATGACTCTACTAAACTAGGATATAATGCTTGTGGAATGGATGTTTACAGATTTTCTGGAAAATTAAGACCTGGAAAATTCCAAAAATTTATATGTAGCTCAGAAAACGAGAAAAAGTAGTAAGCAGTTTCTACTCCTCCTGACGCCATCAGGTTATCATGACAGAAATTGGTCTGCGATTTCCTGGAAAAAATTCTGGAAAATTTTTATTTTTAGAATCTGGAAAAATTTCCTGCAAAACATCCATTATGACTCGATACAAGCATTTGACTTGAACAAACACACACATATATATCTTTTAAATAATTGTAATTCTCATGTTCACGTTTTTTTGAAAACGTGTGTAATCCTCCCTACACTTATCCCTTATGTAAAATACCTTTATATGTAATTAAGACGAGGTTAAAGACAAAATAAAGCATTTTTATAAATTTAAACATGAGAATAAACAATCAATAAAAGATATACAACACAAACAAGCAAACAATTAAGCATGGGTTGCCTCTCACGAAGCACTTTTCTTTATTTATGAGTCTTGTAGCTAGACTCGAAGTCGTACCCCTACGTGACTTCATTATCGTCACCTTCTTCCAAAACAATATCCTCATCGTTGGCCATTTCATTATTGTCCAACTGATAATGTTTCACACGTTGTCCATTCATGGTAAATTCCCTTCCATCATGGTCCAGTAGCACCACAGCCCCATTGTCCATTTTCCTCTTCATCGAAAAAGGTCCATACCATTTTGATTTGAGTTTTCCCGGAAATAATCTCAATCTTGAATTATACAAGAGCACCTTATCTCCTTCCACAAACTCTTTAGGATTCTTTATCCGTTGGTCATGCCATTTTTTCGCCCTTTCTTTGTATGTGATCGACGATTCATAAGCTTCAAGTCTTAGTTCATCCAGTTCTTGAAGCTGTAGGAACCTATTTGACCCTACCTCAGAATAATCCATATTACAGGCCTTAAGTGCCCAATACGCCTTTTGCTTAAGTTCAATAGGGAGGTGGCATGCTTTCCCGTATACCAAGCGAAAAGGGGTTGTTCCGATAGGTGTTTTATAAGCAGTTCTGAATGCCCAGAGTGCCTCATCCAGTTTGAATGCCCAATCTTTTCTATTCTGTTGGACTGTTTTTTTCAAGTATCCGCTTTAGTGCTCTATTTGTGTTCTCTACTTGCCCATTCGTTTGGGGGTGATATGCTGTAGAAAATCTATGCGGAACACCATACTTCTTCATCACCTTCTCCATTTGAGCATTGCAAAAGTGGGTTCCTCTATCACTTATCAATGCCTTGGGAATCCCGAATCGTGCGAAGAGCTTTTTAAGAAAATGAATGACTACTCTTGCATCGTTAGTACTAAGGGCTTGGGCCTCCACCCATTTGGATACATAGTCGATAGCCACTAGAATGTATTCATTTCCTCTAGATGATGGAAACGGTCCCATGAAGTCTATACCCCAAACATCGAATATTTCGCAGACTTGGATATAGTTCTGAGGTGATTCATCCCTTCGCTAGATGTTTCCCGATCGTTGGCATGCATCGCACGTTTGAAACAATCTCTTAACGTCGCGGAAAATAGTAAGCCAGTAGAATCCGGCATCGAAAACTTTTCCTGTCGTAACATTTACACCGTGATGCCCCTCAGATGGTCCCGCATGACATTCTTTCATAATTCGATCAATCTCTCTTCCGGCAACACAACGTCGAATGATTTGATCGGGGCATATGCGGAATAGGAAGGGCTCATCCCAGAAATAGTATTTTAGTGCGGTGAAGAATTTTCTTTTATTTTGCTTAGTCATGTAATTTGGCAAAACCCTACTAGATAGATAGTTAGCATAATCCGCATTCCATGGATCAATTTCCTTAATGGCCATTAGCCGTTCCTCGGGAAAAGAGTCGCGAATCTCGGTATGGTCTAATTTCTCAAGGTCTGGGTTCTCTAACCATGACAGATGATCAGCAGCAAGATTTTCAGCTCCCTTTTTATCTCGAATTTCAATGTCGAATTCTTGAAGCAATAGAATCCACCTAATAAGTCGAAGTTTTGCATCATGTTTGGAAAACAAGTATCGTAAGGCGGAGTGATCTGTAAAGACGACAGTATTGGAAAGGACGAGATATTTTCTAAACTTATCGAAGGCAAAAGCCACAGCTAAAAGCTCTTTCTCGGTGGTTGTATAATTTTCTTGCGCCACACTCATGGTTTTGCTAGCATAGTAAATAGGTTAAAAATGCTTCTCCTTTCTTTGGCCGAGCACGGCGCCTACAACATAATCACTAGCATCGCACATAATTTCGAATGGTTGGGACCAATCAGGGGTAACCATTATCGGAGCCTGAGTGAGATCTTTCTTTAGTCGATTGAATGCTTCTTTGCATTCTTCAGAAAAATCAAAAGGGGCGTCCTTAACAAGAAGTTGTGTCATTGGCCGAGCAATTTTCGAGAAATCCTTAATAAACCTTCTATAAAATCCCGCATGACCTAGAAAGCTTCGAATGGCCTTAACGGTAGTAGGATAGGGTATTTTGGATATCGCTTCGATTTTAGCTCTATCGACCTCGATTCCATTTCCGAAGACTTTGTGCCCCAAGGCGATTCCTTCTCTTACCATGAAATGGCATTTTTCCCAATTCAGGACTAAATTCATTTCTTCACACCGTTTCAACATTTTCCTAAGGTTGGAAAGACAAAGGTCGAAGGAATTCCCAAATACCGAGAAATCATCCATGAAGACTTCCATGTTGTCTTCAATTAATTCATGGAATATGGTCATCATACATCGTTGAAAGGTGGCGGGGGCGTTGCATAACCCGAAGGGCATTCACTTGTAAGCAAAAGTCCCGTAAGGGCATGTAAACGTAGTCTTTTCTTGATCTTCAGGAGTAATGGGGATTTGGAAGTATCCCTAAAACCATCAAGAAAGCAGTAGTACTCATGCTCGGCTAACCTTTCGAGCATTTGGTCGATGAATGGCAAAGGAAAATGATCCTTCCGGGTGGCATCATTTAACTTCATGTAGTCGATACAAACACGCCAACCAGTAACCGTTCTCTGCGGTACTAAATCACCCTTTTCATTTTTCGCAACCGTCATTCCTCCTTTTTTTGGAACCACTTGGACTGGGCTGACCCAAGGGCTATCCGAAATGGGGTAGATAAGGCCGGCATCAAGGAGCTTGACGACCTCCTTTTTTATTACCTCCTTGATATTAGGGTTAACTCTCCTCTGCGGTTGAACGGTTGGTTTGTAATCTTCTTCCATAAGAATTTTATGAGTAGAAAAAGTATAATCAATACCCTTAATGTCAGCAACACTCCACGCGATCACTCCTTTGTATTCTCTTTAAACTTCTAAGAGCTTCCCTTTTTTTTCAGTGGTCAGCGAAGAGCTTATGATGACAGGGAGTTGGTCCTCTTCTTGAAGGAAGGCGTATTCTAAATGGCTCAGGAGATCTTTCAGTTCTAAGGTAGGAGGTTCCTTGATTGATGGTTTCAGCTTGTTTTATGGCTTTTGAAGCTCAAGAGGTTCAATTTCTTCTCTACGCGGGTAAAAGGAAACAGCTCCAACCATCTCAATCTCTTCATCATTGTATATCATGTTGTTATCATCATTCATGAATTCATTTAATAGATACTCATCAATACAGCCATCTATGTCATCAACAAATTCATCAACTTCTTCAACAAAATAAATAGGGTGATCGTAGGAGGAGGAATGACTCATAGAATCCTTGATGTCGAAGGTTAAGCTCTCGGACCCCACTCGTAAAGTGAGTTTACCATCATGAACATCGATGATGGCACGAGCTGTAGCCAAAAAGGGTCTTCCAAGGATTATCGGGACTGAGTTATCTTCCTCCATTTCTAAAATCACGAAATCAACCGGAAACTTGAACTCTCCTACTCTTACAAGAACATTTTCACAAACTCCAATGGGATATTTGATTGATCGATCAGCTAACTGAATACTCATTCTAGTTGGTTTCAGTCCTGAATATCCGAGTTTGAGGAACAAGGAATCGGGCATCAAGTTAATGCTTACCCCACAATAGAGCAAGGAATGGTGAAGCTGCCCGAATCTTCTTTCTTCTTGGGCAGGCTTTTCTGGATGATAGCCGAGCACTCTTCTCCTAATGATATCAACCCTTCAAGTTTCTTCCGATTAGATATTAACCTCTTGAAGTAATTGCTATGTTTAGGGATATGATAAAATACATCGAAAAGTGGTATGTTAACTGAAGTCCGTTTTAAGTAAGACAATATTCTCTCATTGTCTTCTTCAGCCTTTTGATTCTTTAGACGCGAGGGATAAGGAATCCGTGCGAGAGTCGGTCGCTGGGCAGGTGCTGATGTTTGCGGAGGGGGTCGTGGGGAGTCGAAGGAGGTTCAGGAATTGCTCCATTTCCTAACTCAGGCTCCCTGGTAGTGGGATTCTGGTCAGGGTGTGGGGGGTCCTTGGTAGTAATTCCTGATCGAGTAGTAATGGCACAAGTTGGATCGTGATGGGTTGGACCAGGTTCACTTACTCTTTTGTGGAGTTCGGCGAACTGACTCTCTAATTCAGCTTGTTGCTCTTGAATGAATCCTTCGAGACCCTCTAAAAGCATTGCCCCTTCCATGGTAAACTGGCCGAGTTCTTTTTCAAAGGCATCACGGATGGTGTATTCAGAACCCTCCTTTCCCTCAGTCTTCCATTTTAGATTACCCCAAGGAGTGCATTCATCGTTTTGATAGAATGTGAGAAGGGAAGGGTCATCATAAATGTCATGACTAGAGAGGAAGACGCGCTCTTGGCGTGTGTTATCATCACACTCAATGCTCTAGCACAAATGTCGCATATAAGGTATAGGTTAAACAACCTTTTAGATTCTGGCGATTTCGTGAGGTATGCAAGCTTCTCTTGTGCCTTCTTTATCCAATCATCGAGAGATGATAGGTTTTTATTTGAGGTAGCAGAGACACTCATCACAGTTACTGGCTCGTTCCAAGGATTGTCTTGGTATTGGACATATTCCTCAATGCGGTCCCATCCTTCTTCCGCAGTGAGATTGGAAATTCTTCGGCTAGTTGAGAAGTCAATCCCTTTTTGATCATTTCGGAAGACATTGTCGTAAAAGATTTGAACAAGCAACCAAAGGTTGATACCATGGTGTGGGGCTTGTTGAATGAGATCTTTGTAACGAGTCCAGGAGTTAACGATAGATTCTCCATCTGTTTGATGGAAGTGAAGAATTTTGCTCCTGATAGATGCAGTTCTCCCAAGGGGAAAGAACTTCTTGGTAAATTTGGTTGTGAGTTGTTCCCAAGTGAAGATGGACCTTGGAGGAAGCTTATCGAGCCACTCCTTGGCCTGTCCTTGAAGAGAAAATGGGAAAAACCGGAGTCTGGATGTCTCCTTGGATGCTCCGTCAGCATAGATGGTATCCACAATTTTTAAAAATTGTTTGATGTGATGAATGGGATTTTCGCTGTGGGATCCATGGAATTGACATGCATTCTGGATAAGCCAAATGTCGGTGACATGCAACACCTCATTGACCTGCTCAGAATGGTAGACAATGGCGCTGGTAAATCCAGATGCAGGGGGGGAAGAGTACTCCCTGAGGGATTTTGCTTCTGGCTTATTGATGGGTCCATTGACCGGAGTAGTGGGAATTTCCTCGCTATGTTGGCTCAGATTGTCAATGTTGATGACTTCAGGGGATTTAGGGGAATGAGTGGACTCTTTGTCAGTTGCGGCTTCATCAAAGTTGATGGTGGTGCCTTGAGGTTCCGACTTATGGAGAGCTCTTCTTCGCCTATTTAGCTCTCTTTCGGGTTCAGCGAAAGGTTCAAGAAGGGGATTGGTGGGGGGAAATGGCAGGTTTGGTGTTTGATTATCACCTTCCATGATGAAAACTGACGGGGTTACGAACAAAGGTCAGAAAGAAGGAGGATAGACTACGAGGAAGCTAAAAATGGGAAAAAAGCTTACTTGATATGAATCAAGCAAGGGAACCTAAACGAGGTGGAAATCAAACTAGCGATTCTATTCCCCGGCAGCGGTGCCAAAAACTTGATACGCGTATAACGTGCGTTCGGGGTCAAAGGAACTTCCTTTTCGTCGAGCAAGTTTTTCAACACCATAGGCAGTGAACCTAATCGTTGTAGTGTAGTATTAGGGTAAGCCACGGGTATTGATATCGTTCTCTAGGGGAATAGGAATGCTAGTGAGAAGTTACTACGCTAAGGTTGGGGTTGAGGAAGATTATTTTTTATCTTTTTTTATGTTTTTTTATAAAATTGAAAAGGTACGAATCTCGGGGTTTGGATTTGGGGGTTGGTATTTCTACCGATTACTCTACTTATCTAATTGTCTAATTATCTAAACTAAGGTGAGTGTAGTCTATGTCTATTGTTGTGTGCTCTTATGATGATTAAGAATGTGTTTACTTAGATGTTATTACTCCCTAGTTATCTCCTATTGATGGTTGAATTGTCACGTCCTTATTCTTAACGCGTTGTGTTTCTAAGGTCGTAGGGTATGCGTTTATCCCTGACTCTTTGAAGCTACCAAAGGTTAATGACTACGAAATCTCTAGGATTGATAAACTTAACACTAAGGTTATCTTTGGATATCTAGCCTACAATTCCACTAGTAATTATAAGCTAAGGTTTAACAAAGATTAATCAAGCATTAATAGCACAACGAATGACCTATCGCAATACTAGGTCAATCACAATTAAGACAAGAGACAACCAATCAATATTCAACAACTAGGTTTCATATTATCTAAGCAAACACACAAGTAAATTACCCTGACATGGAGAACATGCAAGCATACACACAATCAATTGAAGACATGATTAAATCAATGAAGTAAAACACTTATCTTGTTGTAAAATAGGGTATGGAACCTTAAGATACTGCCCAAGACAACCTTGGTTCGGTTTAGGTTTTTACTCCACAAAACTACCTCTCTAAAAACTGAAAAATTCAGATTCTATATATAGTGGTACAAAATGCGACGGCGTCACTCTTTAATTGTGACGCCGTCGGGTCGCCGCCATTAGGGTTTCGTCTTGGCCACGTCAATTATGTGACGGCGTCACCTTATGCTCGTGACGCCGTCGGCTTCAACCTATGACGCCGTCTGGATCCAAATCTAGGCCGTCTGAGTTACGACGCCCTACTCTTTTAAACCTGATGCCGTCACTTGTAAATAAGCAATTTGGCTACTGAGTCGTCTCAAGATGTGTCGCGACGGCGTCGCAAATATGCCCTGACGCCGTCCCCTTTCAATTCCAGCAGCTTGAGTGTCTCGATTCTTGACTTTGGTCATTTTCTTCGTATATTCGCGCCTTTTCGTCCGAATAAGTGTCATTCCAGCAATTTGCCTTCAAGAGACCTAAAAAGTGAAAAGGAACGAAATTAAGTAGTAACGGATACAAAAGTGATCAATTAAGGGCTTAAATGACCCCTCAAAAATGTACCTTTTAAATCCTTATCAGTATGTCAAAATGATCAAGAGTTAGGTCATCATGAAGAGGAACTATGTAATCCTGTGGAGTATATCCAAAAAGGTAAATCTGTACAGGTAAGTGAAATCGATGAAGCTTTAAGTAATGACAATGTGAGTGAGACAGACAGTTATATGAGTGATGATGATGATATTGAGAACAATCGTGATGGAAACACAGTTGTCGATGAGGCTAATACTTTTGAGGAGCCTGATTTTGATGTTAATATGTTCAAAGTGACTGAGACTACAGAGTTACCATCTATAGGTACCACCAGCCAGCTACCACATGATTTTTTTTAAGAAAAGTGAGTTGGATCTGTTAGATGATAATGATTTTTCAAGTGGTTCTGAGAATGAGGATGAGTATGTTATTAGGAGGAACAAATTGAGGGCATACAAGAAACAAAAGTTAAGTGAGGCAACACAAACAAATGACGAAATATATTTTTTCTGTGGTCAAAGTTTTGTAACTGCAAAAGAAGTGAAAGATAGGATCTACCTGCTTTCAATAAAGACTAGGAGGAAATTGCAACTCATTAAAAATGACAACACAGAGAATTAGGGTTAGGTGTCTTGGAAAAATACATGTTTGTGGAATAACCGAAGGATCAGGGCTGGGAAAAGCCCCAAAGAGGAAAACTGGTCCGATAACTAGAGGCCTTGGAAGGGATGTATATTTGCGAACACGCAAGGAGCAAGCAACAGATTGCCCATGATTGTTGTATGTAGCCAAAAATACAGCTAAAGATGTATGGATTGTTCGAACTTTCAGGGATGAACACAAATGTTTGCAATCAAGAGAGATTAAAGCTTGTGACTACAAGTTTCTTTCGAAGCAAATAGTTGACCAAGTTCAAGTCAATCTAGATATTCCAATCAAGGCTGTTCAAGATCAGCTCAGTAAACAGTTTAAAGTTCAGGTGTCTATGCAAAAGGCATTAAGGGCAAAAAACAAGGCAGACAATGAGATCAGGGGTGATCATAAGCAGCAATACACCCTTTTAAGAGACTATGTTGAAGAGTTGCAGAAAACAAACCCATATACAACAGTTAGGATAAGTGTACAAACTGTAACAGATGCAACAAGTCCAACCAGAGTTTTCAAGAGAATGTATGTATGCTTAGGTGCTTTGAAGGAAGGATATAAAGCTTGTCAAAGAGAGTTGTTGGGGTTAGATGATGCTTTTATGAGGGGTCCTTTTCCTGGCCAGCTTCTTACAGCAGTCGATATAGACAACAACAATGGAATATACCCTTTAGCCTACGCGGTTGCAGAAGCTGAAAGCAAAGACTCATGGATTTGGTTTCTTGAATGCCTAAGAGATGATCTTGACTTGCAACCAAACTCAAACTACACTTTTATCAGCGACAGGAAAAAGGTGATGTTACCATTTACTTGATTAGATTCACTTATATTTTCGTTAAATGCAAGTTTTATTAGTAATGAATTGATGTTTATTTGTGTAGGTTATCATTCCAGCATTAGCAGAAGTATTCCCTAGTGCTGAACACATATATTGTTTGAAGCACATCCATGATAATATGAAATTGCAATGGAATGCTAAAGCATACAAGGAACATTTGTGGAGATATGCAGCAGCAACAACCGTCCAACAATTTGAGGCAGCCATGCTGGCATTCAAGAGGTTTAGCGAACCTGCCCATGCTTGGTTAAGTAAGATACCACCAACCCATTACCCATTGGTCAAGGTCGCATTTTTCAGGTACCCAACCAAATCTATGTCTACCTGTACATCTTTTGTTCTACGACATTTTTCAAGTACCTAACCAAACATGTTGTAGGGATGGCTCATTCTGATGTGTTACTTAATAACATGTGTGAGGTGTTCAATGGGAAACTATTGGGAGGTAGGCACCAACCCATCATTACTGCTTTGGAATACATTAGAGAATACTGTATGAAAAGAATAGTGAACGTTGTGAATGTGATTCACAAGTGTGCCGGACCATTAACACCAAAGGCAACACTCATGTTAGATGCAATCAAGAAAGAGGCTTATAAGTACACCGTTTTACGTGTTGAAGGAGAAAAGTATGAGGTTAGTGGATGGGGAGATAAGTGTTTTGTGAATGTTGAAGCTAAGGCTTGTACATGTAGAAGATGGGAGCTTACAGGTATGCCATGTAAACATGTTGTTGCTGCCCACCGGTGTATGAGCTTCAATGGAATGCAAGTAGGATTTGTTGAATCATGGGTTCATCCATGTTACTTGCTTAAGACTTGGGAAGAAACTTACAAACACCACATCCAGCCTATAAATGGTTATGAGCATTGGTATAAGTCACAAGTGCCTACAACCATTCTTCCACCTAAACATCATAAACCATTAGGTAGGCCACGAAAGAAAAGAACCATGGATTTTACTGAAAATGATAATAGTGACAAAACCAGTAACTTGTCACAGTCTAGTAAGAGTGTGGTTTGTGGTATTTGTGGCAATGCTGGACACAACAAGAAAACATGTCTTGGGCAAGGAGGTGTAACAGGAAGTCAAGGCAGTACACAACAGTCTCAAAAAACAGGTTCATCCCAGCCAAAAGTTACAGCAAAGAAGAAGGCAAAGGTTAAAGGTCACAACTTTGAAGGTAATGATCAACCAAGTATGGTCCAGTCTTAATCTGGAAGTCAAGTTGATGCTGCTTCTGGTGGGTCTCCAAAACAATTTTGGACTAAGACCAAGATTATAGCAACAAAACTTTCTTCACCACAAAAAAATGCTGGTTAAGCATATGAAACCCAATGTTTTCCATCGAATATGTATTCCACTAAACATTATTTGCTCTGTTTAAACAATGTATGTTTCTAAACTTTGTAGACTACAAAATTTTATGCATTTGGAAATATATCCATTTGCGTTATGTATGAAATCATGACATGTTAGTCTATGGGTTAAATTGTGTTTTTATTGTATTGATTTGCCACTTTACCATGTATTTCTACGTCTTGTTACTAGTTCAGACGCCTGTTCACCCATCCTTGAGTTGGATACTGTTATTCTATTATCACAAACAGTAATGAAGGATCAAAGATGGATGAACAACACCATATCAAGTTTATGTTGATACTCAGAAATGGTGTCGGTTCACCCATCCTTGAGACTTCATACGTCTATGAATCTTGGATCTGTTGAACTTGGATCTGTGTTTTGAGTTGGATACTGTAATTCTATTATCAGAAACAGGAATGAAGGATCAAAGATGGATGAACAGCACCATATCAAGTTTATGTTGATACTCAAAAGTGGTGTCTGTTCATCCATCTTTGAGACTTCATATGTCTATGATTCTCGGATCTGTTGAACTTGGATCTGTGTTTTGAGTTTGGTTACTGTTATTCTATTATCACAAACAGGAATGAAGGATCAAAGATGGATGCACAACACCATATCAAGTTTATGTTGATACTCAAAAGTGGTGCCGTACATCCATCTTTGAGACTTCATATGTCTATGAATCTTGGATCTGTTCAACTTGGATATGTGTTTTGAGTTTGGTTACTGTTATTCTATTATCACAAACTTGAATGAAGGATCAAAGATAGATGAACAACACCATATCAAGTTTATGTTGATACTCGAAAGTGGTGTATGTTCATCCATCTTTGATACTTGTATCTGTGTTATGAGTTTGATCATTTATGTGGCAAGTGATATATAAATTTTTGGGGCAAATGACCTATTAGTAAAGGCAGCATAGTATAAGGACCAAAGCATAAAAGAAATATATTACCACTGTACAAGGACCAAACATTATACACCAAAAGACTATTCTTAGTCAACGTACACTAAAACTTCTTAAACACAACTAGACCATCTACCACCGATTCAAAACACAAAAACCAGTACCTATCTAAACCCTATAGAAGAACCATAGAAAAACCAAGAAGATGACCATCCAAGACAACACACAAAAGTTCCTGAGACGGCAAACTTTCTCCTTCTCAACAAGGAGATCAGCCAAGGCTGCTTGGTGAGCAGCCTCTACCTCGTTTGCACGGTCACCAGTGTTGACCGCTTCCATAGTCTTAGAAATGAGGGCGGCTTCGCATTCTTGTAATGCCGCCTCGTTTATGTAGATAGTCCTCTGCAAGTAGATGATAAGATCCCTTGCTCTCCTTTGCATGGGTGGATCGTACTACCCAATGAACGGACATGTTATAGCCTATAATTGATAATCAAAATGTTAGCATCTGTTTGCCGCATAAACACCAACTAAACCCACTTGTATAAAATCACAATTATAATAAAACAGATATATTACTATAATCAACACATTTTAAGGTAAACCACTACATGCCAACTTTAAAATGAAATAAAATTAAGTGTCCCAACCTGTCTTGGACAAGCATAGAACCTCATGCCTGGGTTCGTGTTGTTCTAGCAGGTTCTAATGACGGCCCTTCTGTTGCATGAACACACCACCATTTTTCAGATTTTACCGTTGGTGAAGAAGATAAGATTTTAGTTGTTAGGAAAGATAAAGGATGAGTGGTGATAAAATTTCCCTTTTATTAGCAAGTGGGCTGACACGATAATTAATGGACAGTGGTAAAATGACAAATGTGCCCTTGGACTAAAGACAAATCTAACGCCATCTGACGTCTTTGACTAACCGCAATATGGTCAAAGGACCAGTAACGAGTAAGAAACTTGAAATAGGGACCCCCGACGATGGAAAAGCCCAGGTTTGTCCTAACGTGAAGCGGATTGGCAAGTTTAGGGACCAACCGTGTATTTTAGTCTAAAAAATATTAGAAGAAACTCAAAATAATACGAGTATCCGTGGGTGTACCTACCCCGTCACTATCAATCCCTTTGACCTGTTACACGTCAGCCAGGCACTTAAATACTCTTCGTATATATCCAGTCTCACAAGTAAACAGCTTCTTCTCATCAATCACCAACAAACATCTATTATATCATACACTCAAACTCTCACTTGACAGAGCATCACAAACTGAAATTTATTTTCTTCACTATAATGGATTCCGATCAGTTACGGTACTTTCATTTTCATTACTATTTGTTTTAACTAACTTTATTAGCTTTTTATTAGAGTACTAACTAATCAATTGAAGTAATGCTTACCTGTAGTAGTAATTGTACTTAGTTGTATAGCGATTTATTGTAATTGCTTCAAAATGTATTCATTTCTATTCTAGTTACTTGATGCTGACGTGGCACTTGATTATACTAGTACTCAAAATGTAGTTTACTTTAGGTCAATTGCTATTTGTGTGTAACGAATACGTAATTTATTGCTCTTGGTTGTAACTAGTGATGTGATTCTGATGTGGCGTTTGCCTTGATTGATGATGTGGCGTGGCGGTTTCTATGGCTACCACATTTAGCTAAAAAACAAAAAAAAGCCGTTACCACACCTGTTGGCTTAGTGATAAGGTACCATACCTTCTCACAATAGGTCTAGGGTTCAAACACATACATATTTTGGGTTACTAGGGACAGGGATAGGGTCGGAACCGGTCACAGGGATACCTCGCTTAGGTCGCGTACATCCACGCCAAATACTCGCCTTCCCTGGGAAACTAGAACAGGGGAAACGTCATCCTTTTTTACCGGTTACCATATGATAGCGAGAGATTACAAGTTCATTACATGAAAGATGTTATTAACCCTAAATATAGTGTCTCCAATATGTTTTTTTATCTGTCATGTTTTAGTCCGTGAGGTTTTTTGTGTGCCTCCGAGTCATTAAGAGATGACTTTCTGTTCTGTTTGAGCCACAAAGCGCCTTACAAACCGGCTTTTAAAAGTGATAGTTTTTATGTAGAAATATTGAATTTATGTATGGAAATGTTAGATTTATGGATAATGTTGAAGTTTTATACAAAAGTGTTGAGAATACTTACAAAATGACTTAAACGGAACACAAAACCATCTTCTGACGATTCAAATGTATAAACAAGAGATAATGAATAAAAAGGGACAAATGAAAAAGTACATTATGCAAAGAAATAAAAACTTCTTTTAGAACAAATAAAAACAGTAGTTAATGAGTTTGACTAGTAATGTTGGGCAAGTGAAAAAGGTCAGTTGGGTGTAAAATAGGTATATGTGGTATGGAACTGGCTATGCTAAATAGGTTAACTATGGTTCCTTGTATTTTTCTCAGAAAATTCGACAAGGTGATTGAGTTGCTCAAAGGCATCCATTTTGTTGCTTCCGTGGAGGCCATTTCTCTTGGTGTTCAAGCTGGGATTCATCCTTGGATATTATACGATATTATATCAAATGCTGCCGGAAACTCATGGTAGATTTAGTAACTATTACCATGTCAACTCATCAGTGACCAACAATGAGTATTGACGTAACCTTCTCCTTCTTAAATATGCAGGATATACAAGAATTACATCCCGCTTCTGTTACAGGGGGATAAAATCAAGGATGATTTCCTAAATGCTTCCACTCAAAGAATGGTAAACTTACTTGAACTCTCTGTTTGTGGCTTGCATATTTGACATAGAAAAAGGAAAGGAAGTAACGTGCGGGTGCAAAGGTTATCATTTGTGTGGATGAAAAGAAAATACATGTTTTATTACCGAGGGCTATAAGCCAATAACCCAATGGTATCTTGAGGGTAAAGCTGCTAAAGCTACCGCTTTAGGCCTCTGATTTTCTAAGACCTTCAAATTCTAGGCCTATGTATTTATATCGAGTTTTATGCTTATTTTTTTTAACTTTCAGAATTTCTTGAGGTAGATGATACAACTTGGTAAATACCTTAATAGTGCTATTGTGAATGAAATGAAGAACGTAGGACTTGATCTTGATGACATAAAAGAACAAGGATCCAATTAGGATTATTCAAACTATCCGTATTCCGGTAATTTTGATCGGGATTTATTCAAAAATTTGGATATACGATTTGTCACTTTCGGAACACAAATATAAGCTTTACAAAAATTCAGATACGTGGATACCAAATTTTCAAATATTCGGATATACAAAAGCGTTATCCGAAATTTCAGATATATGAAATTCCTGGATCATTTTATACACATTGTGCTTGACTGCATGTCATGGTGTACATTGAGTAATTTGTGATATAACTAATTCTTGACAAGTCCCTTATTTTTTAAATTAGCAACAAAAAGTTATAATCGAAAGTGCCATATTTCTTAATTTTGCTTTAGGCCTCCAAGAGATATAAGACGGCCCTGCGATAACCCACCAACATTTAAACAAACCAAATCAATTTTGTTTAACTACAGGGAATTGTTTTGGACACGGCAAAGTCAGTTACATTTCCTCTTCCACTCCTAGCTGCTGCTCATCAACAATTCCTAGCTGGTACGATATAGGTTCTGTAAATTTTAAAACCAGAAGAATAATCTCTAATGGTTGTTTGTGTGCATACTGAACAGGCTCTAGACATGCAGAAGCAAATGGTCTTGATGGTTTGAAGGTTAAAATTTTTATGTCATCTATCTGTCAAGAGGTGGCAATCACAACCCATTTAGAGAAAAATGGGTTGCAATGGGTCAAAAATAACAACTTATGGGTTGGATTGGGTTACCCCATTTGCAAAGAACAGGTCAAATGGGTCAACATATGGACTTATGTAAATCAACAAATGGGTCGAATGGGTCAACAAATGGGTCGAATGGGTCACTTAAGGGTCGGATGATAACTCAACCATCATTAGATGTCGTGTTTTTTATGTTTTTTATGTTTTTATATTTTTTTCGTCAGTTTTAACATTTTCATCCGTTTTTGCGCGTTTTCGTCATTTTTTTACGTTTTCGTCCGTTTTTTTACGTTTTCATCTGTTTTTGCGCGTTTTCGTCCGTTTTTTTACGTTTTCGTCCGTTTTTGCGCGTTTTCGTCTGTTTTTTTGCGTTTTCGTCCGTTTTTGCTCGTTTTCGTCCGTTTTTGCGCGTTTTCGTCCGCTTTTTTACGAATTCGTCCGTTTTTTACGTTTTCGTCTGTTTTTGCGCGTTTTCGTCCGTTTTTGCGCGTTTTCGTCCGTTTTTTAACGTTTTCGTCCGTTTTTTTACGTTTTCATCAGTTTTTGCGCGTTTTCGTCCATTTTTTTACGTTTTCGTCCGTTTTTTACGTTTTCATCAATTTTTGGGCGTTTTCGTCAATTTTTTTACGTTTTCGTCTGTTTTTTTGCGTTTTCATCTGTTTTTGCGCGTTTTCGTCCGTTTTTGCGCGTTTTCGCCCGTTTTTTTACGTTTTCGTCTGTTTTTGCGCGTTTTCGTTCGTTTTTTTAAGTTTTCGTTCGTTTTTTTACGTTTTCATCCGTTTTTGCGCGTTTTCGTCCGTTTTTTTATGTTTTAGTCTGTTTTTGCGCGTTTTCGTCATTTTTTTACGTTTTCGTCCATTTTTTACGTTTTCGTCCGTTTTTTTACGTTTTCGTCTGTTTTTGCGCGTTTTCGTCCCTTTTTTTACGTTTTCGTCCGTTTTTGCGCGTTTTCATCTGTTTTTTAGCGTTTTCGTCAGTTTTTGCGCGTTTTCGTCTGTTTTTTTACGTTTTCGTCCGTTTTTGAGCATTTTCGTCCGCTTTTTTACATTTTCGTCCGTTTTTTTACGTTTTCATATGTTTTTGCGCGTTTTCGTCCGTTTTTTTACGTTTTCGTCCGTTTTTGCGCGTTTTCATCTGTTTTTTAGCGTCTTCGTTCGTTTTTTTACGTTTTCGTCAATTTTTGCGTGTTTTCGTCCCTTTTTTACATTTTTGTTCCCTTTTTTTACGTTTTCATCTGTTTTCGTCCGCTTTTTTACGTTTTAATCCGTTTTTGCGCGTTTTCTTTCGTTTTTTACGTTTTCTTCCGTTTTTACGCTTTTGCGCGTTTTCTTTCGTTTTTTTACGTTTTCATCTATTTTTGCAAAAACGGATGAAAACGTAAAAAAACGGACGAAAACGTAAAAAAACTGACGAAAACGCGCAAAAACAGACGAAAACGTAAAAATCGGACGAAAACGTAAAAAAGCAGACGAAAACGTAAAAAAATGACGAAAACGCGCAAAAACCGGACGAAAACGCGCAAAAACGGATGAAAACGTAAAAAAACGGACGAAAACGTAAAAAAACGAACGAAAACGCACAAAAACTGACGAAAACGCGCAAAACTGGATGAAAACGTAAAAAAACTGACGAAAACGTAAAAAATAGATGAAAACGCGCAAGAACAGATGAAAACGTAAAAAAAACGGACGAAAACGCAAAAAAACGGACGAAAACGTGAAAAAACGGACGAAAACATAAAAAAAAACGAACGAAAACGCGCAAAAACGGACGAAAACGTAAAAAAATGGAGGAAAACGCGCAAAAACGTAAAAAGATGGACGAAAAAGTAAAAAAACGGACGAAAACGCGCAAAAACGGACGAAAACGTAAAAAAACGGACGAAAACGCGCAAAAACTGACGAAAACATAAAAAAAATGGACGAAAACGCGCAAAAACGGATCAAAACGCGCAAAAACGGACGAAAACGTAAAAAACGGACGAAAACGCGCAAAAACGGACGAAAACGTAAAAAAACGGTCGAAAACGCGCAAAAACGGACGAAAACGTAAAAAACGGACGAAAACATGCAAAAACGGACGAAAACGTAAAAAAAATATTTGAAAACGCGCAAAAACGTAAAAAAACGGACGAAAACGTAAAAAACGGATGAAAATGGACGAAACATACTATAGTAGCATGATTACATGTGGAAATGTAACGAGTCGACCCGACCCAACCCGACCCAACCCGTTTGACCCATGACCCATTCAACCCATTCTTATAGTATGACCCGTTTGACCCATGACCCATTTGACCCATAAACCATTTGACCCATGACCCAAACCGACCCGACCCGACCCATTTGCCACCTCTAAGTCATCAGCCTTGCTCCTATATGCCTCATTCCCCTCACAAATAATATTGGTATCTCGTTAATGTAATATTCGTCAATTGCCTTTTGCAGGTTTGGGAAAGAGTATTTGGAGTGCAAATTATGGATGCCGCAAATGCAGAAACTTACAATCCCGAACTATTGGCAAACCAACTTAGTGCAAAATCAAAACAAGTAAACAATATTGGTTTTATTGGTCTAGGAGCAATGGGATTCGGCATGGCAACTCATCTTCTGAAATCCAATTTCAGTGTCCATGGATTTGATGTAACACTTCTGCCCTATCCTTTTTGCTATTCTTCTGTTCTTTCTGTATACTTTTCACTGGAATTTATAAACAGCGAGGAAAAATGTTGTAAAGCTGATCCATGATTTCCCTATATCTAGGAGAATAAATAATTATTAGGGAGGCAGCAATCTTTTAAAGTATAATAGTATATTAGTACGTTTCTAGAGATTTATGAGAGATGGTGACTTCTCAAAAGTAGGCCAACTGTTATGTTCCTTATTAGTTATTTCATTCATTAATAAGTGTCTGGTTCTTAACAGTGGCCAAGCTCAAATATAATATGCTGTCAAAATGGAAGGTCTAGCTTGTCTTAGTTCTTTTGTGGAATACAGATAGATATAAGTGGAGATGAGTGTTTGTACCATAGCAGTGTCATCTAGGCCTATATGGCATTGTTGCTTACTTTATATAGTCAAACAAGATTTGTGGACAGCCTATGTTGTGAGCGGGCTTCTAAACTTGTAGCGTAGGAAATGCATTGTATGATAATAACATTCGAGTCAAAAGAGGGAAGTTATTGGGGAAGAGGTTGTTGTAATTTTTTGAATCAGAGATTACGGCTTTCTACAAACTTGCTTTCTGTGTTTAAATGAATCAACACATTCGAAACTTGCCCTAGACATTCAACCAGTAAGGTTTTTAAAAGATAACGTGGCACGCACAAAGCTCATAATTCTTACTCATATGTTATAAATGAATGTAGGTGTATAAGCCAACACTATCAAGGTTTGCAAAAGCTGGTGGCCTGACTGGAAGCTCTCCTGCAGAAGTGTCAAAAGGTAACTGACGGCATTTGGTGGGACGTTAACTCTTCCAAAATTTTGAACTGTAGTAGCCCGGTAGTCACATGTTCTGCTCTTTTTCGCTTCCAGATG
The DNA here is from genome assembly GCA_910596185.1 of Chrysanthemum makinoi. Taxonomy (NCBI): domain Eukaryota; kingdom Viridiplantae; phylum Streptophyta; class Magnoliopsida; order Asterales; family Asteraceae; genus Chrysanthemum; species Chrysanthemum makinoi. The sequence goes on along the minus strand of OU343224.1, from coordinate 110,926,163 downwards.
TAGATGTTCTCATTGTGATGGTCACAAATGAAGTTCAAGCAGAAAGTGTTCTATATGGTGTTGATGGGGCTGTTTCAGGTACATCTTAATATACTCTACAGTTTTACGAGCTGAACTTACATTGTTGCTCCCCTTTCTGTAGTTCTTCAACCCGGAGCATCTATTGTCCTTTCATCAACAGTTTCTCCTGCTTTTATCAGTCAGCTTGAGCTACGCTTACAAAGTAGGTTCTTACATTTGCTGTTTGGTTATCCTTTCACTAATCAAGGATAGGCATAACTCTGCAGTAAATAATAAAATTTTCTAATTGTTGTAGCATCTGTTTTAGGAATGTCATGCTTTCAAGTTTCTTTCTTGTATATATTTTAATATATTTCAGCTACAAACTGTAGATGAGAATAAGGGCTTGAAACTGATTGATGCTCCTGTATCTGGTGGGGTCATTAGGGCTTCTGAAGGAACACTTACGGTTCGTATATTTCTTCTTTTACTGAATGTTTCTTACTTTAAAAAATTATATTCTCAGCATGAACAAGTTTCTAATGTGCGCATACAGATTATGGCGGCAGGTACAGATGAAGCTCTTGAGCATGCTGGTTCAGTTCTTTCAGGTAATGATAATTTTTTTATTGATAGTGGATTCATTGTGTTAGACCTTTTCACTATTATTGCAAACAACTATTATGACTAATCAAAAAAATCCGTGTGTCTTTTTCAATCTAATAGCATTAAGTGAGAAGCTATATGTGATAAAAGGGGGTTGTGGAGCTGGAAGGTACTTCCTAGATATCTTTTCACTTCCCCTACGTCACATTATATTTAAAATTGTCATAATATTATATGCATACAGAAGATGCACATTTATTTCACAATACATGTAGTTACTGTAATCACCAACTTGTTCTATTCTGTAGTGGTGTAAAGATGGTCAATCAACTACTAGCTGGAGTTCATATAGCGTCAGCAGCTGAAGCAATGGCCTTTGGAGCTCGATTGGGTTTGGATACAAGGGTCTTGTTTAATGTCATAAAAGCTAGTGAAGGAACATCATGGTATGGCCATCTATCCCTGTTTAGTATTTGTTATCTGCTAAACAACTCATTAGTACTAAAGCATAGTCTAGTTTATGATTGGCCCTACAGTTATCATGGGTTGGTGCAGATATACAATTTGACAATAAAAGTGAGTACTATTGTCCGTAAGTTATGTCATGCAGAGGCTATTGAAGAGAGTGTAGCTATAGCACATTAAGGCAGTTTTTAATATTACATTTAAAACACATGTATGTAAGAACTGGATAAAGCTTTTGTATAAATGCTCCCAAATCAACTTAACAGGATTTATTTCTCATTTTATTTTTAGAAATTTGTAAAATTTATGTTTCAATTCTTGCAGGATGTTTGAGAATCGTGGTCCTCACATGGTGGACAATGATTATACACCCTTATCTGCGCTTGATATCTTCGTGAAGGATCTGGTTTGACTAATATCATCTCCGCATTTTTTTTTTTTTACTTTAACAGTGACCATATGATATTACTTTTTGTAATCGCTTATCATTTATGTTCCTCCACCCTTTGTAGGGTATTGTTGCTCGTGAATGTGCAGCTCGTAGAGTTCCACTTCATATTTCCACTGTTGCACTCCAGCTTTTCTTGTCAGGTGATTGGATGAATATAGATTGTTCATACTCCTTTTGATGTTTTTTTAGTAGTTTATATGTGCTATACATTTTTTTTTAAAATTAAAAGAGACATAACAATTGAGTCTACCTCATTATTACAAGTACTGTAATTGTAAGTTTAAATAAAACAGGACATGACCATTAGATTGTTTATGTCCTTATAGCAAGGAGTACCGCAATCGTATTTTTGAGAAAATCATCCGCAAAAGATACCGAAAGTTTGTATTATTAATTTTTATTGGAAAATCAAGTTTCAGCGTAAGAGACACGTATATACTAGCAGTTATTTCTTCTCATTTTATTCTCAGTCTTAGTGTTTGGCCCCTTATACATGAACTTGATAATCACCAGTTTTTCTATTTATGTTGATGTAAAAGAATTATCACTCCACAAGAAAAAAAAGTAGATATTCCATGGCTGCAACACGAGCATAAGAATGATGGTGGAATATGATATAATCAAACCATTACAATACATTGAAGAGTAAATGTTAACTGAGAATTTCAAATATGGTGATAAGAAAATAATAAAGAAAACAATTTAAACGAGATGATGCATGTTTGTACTATTCTGAGCCATTTCCAAGGCCACATTTACATGTCCTCTAGTCTATACTTACATTTAGATCGAGTGGTCTGTAATTTGTATGTGAGTCTATTTTGTTATGCCAATTTTCTTATCTCTTTATTAATTTATCTATTCAATATTATTTGTATAGTTTATGTGATATAAGTTTTTTAGGATGATATAAATTTCTTTAATACAAGTATAAAATCAAATTTATATATGAGTCTTCCTTATCTAGGTTCTGCTTCTGGGTGGGGACGCTTAGATGATTCAGCTGTTGTAAAGGTAAGTTACTTGAGGCATATATAGGTGTAGGTTTCAGTTTTCAATATAGAACGCATTGGATCTGATCATGATTATAGAAGTCATAGTTGACCTTTGACTATATGCATCTACATGTCATCTGAGTACTTCATATCATCAATGATATATGGCATGACCTAAGTTATATATTCTAATTTATGTGAACAGGTTTATGAGACACTAACAGGTATCAAAGTTGAAGGAAAACATGCTGTCATTAATAAAACAACTCTCTTGGAATCCCTACCATCTGAATGGGCATTGGATCCACTGGATGAGATACGCAGATTGGATAGTACCTTAAAGACTTTGGTTGTTCTTGATGATGATCCAACCGGGACTCAAACTGTCCATGATGTTGATGTATTGACAGAATGGTACTTTATAATAATAAAAAAAAAAACTATTCAGTGGAAACCATAAATAATTATGACTTAAACTTGTGAAATAAATAAATCGTTTCTTTTTCAGGAATGTTGAGTCACTGGTTGAACAGTTGAAAAGTAGGCCTAAATGCTTTTTCATTTTGACAAACTCTCGAGCATTGAGCTCTGATAAGGTAACAAACACTCCTCAAACATTAGACATTATATGCTCTTTGTTTAGCTTGTAATTAATGTTCAAAATAATTTTCTTCTTGCAGGCTAGCTTACTTATAACAGATATTTGCCAAAACCTATCCACGGCTTCTAAAGCGGCTGGAAACAATGACTACACAGTAGTATTACGTGGTGATTCGACATTAAGAGGTCATTTTCCTGAGGTGAGGATTGACAATTTATGTTAACTTTTTTTGTACATATATAACAACTTCTTAGAATATTTATATTTTATCTTTGGTTTTCATATTGATATCTCCACATGAATCTTAAAGGAGCCGGATGCGGCTGTTTCAGTACTTGGAGAGATGGATGCATGGATCATTTGCCCTTTTTTCTTGCAAGGAGGTCGTTACACCATCGAAGATGTACATTATGTAGCCGATTCTGAGCAGTACTGTACTTCTAAGTTCTAAGTCTCTTTAATATAACCACACAGTATAACTCATTTATGAGCACTGACACTATACAACTCTTCCCTATAGGCTTGTCCCTGCTGGAGATACCGAGTTTGCAAAAGATGCTTCGTTTGGCTATAAATCTTCAAACCTGCGCGAGGTCCATCTGCTAAGCCTCTTCCAGTATCCATGTGAACTGTTAAATAGTGGTATAGAAGCATCACAATTTAACCTTTAATACCTGTATTTGGATCGCAGTGGGTTGAGGAAAAAACTAAAGGACGTATAGCGGCTAACAGTGTTTCATCAGTCTCTATTCAATTGTTACGTAATGGAGGACCAACAGCAGTATGTGACCATCTTTGCAGCTTGCCAAAGGTATAGGGCACCAACATTTATACAATTTACATCTATCAATAAATCAAATACTACATACTTTTTCATATGCAATATTGTGTCCACGTTTTTGTTTTTAAGTCAAATGGATTCGGTTACGACTTCATTATTGAATAGAACTTTTTTTTGTCACAGATAAAAAGGATTGACAACATTAGTATATCAAATGGTATTACAGTCTGTTAGAATCTCCATTCTGAAAGTCCTAGGGTCAAAATTTTAACATAAATAGTGGATAAACCGATAAACATCATGGGACAACTTGTATTCTTAAACTCAAACCACATGTAGCATGTCAAAATTGACAGATGATCCCACATAATCTTCGTAAATCAAGTTTGCAGAACATATACTTCATATTGTATTGCTGTGATCATTATGCTAATATGGAAGTACTCAATGTGATATTTTCGATGGTTAAAACAGGGTTCAACATGTATAGTAAATGCAGCTAGTGATAGAGACATGGCCGTCTTTGCAGCTGGTATGGTTGAGGTACGTGAAAATCTTTTTTGGTCTCTGTTTTAATTCTTATAGCTTTTATGTTAATCTGTGTAATGCTGAAAAACTAATCGTTTGTGTTGTGCTTCTTGACAGGCAGAATTGAAGGGAAAACGTTTCCTGTGCCGTACTGCTGCTAGTTTTGTTTCTGCTCGGATTGGAATTATACCAAAAGCTCCAATCTTGCCTAAGGATCTTGGTATCGGTAAAGGAAGTAATGGTGGACTCATTATCGTGGGTTCATATGTCCCAAAGACCACCAAGCAGGTTCAGTCTTCATAAAAATTAGTCTTTTTTCTCTATTTAAACTTTTAAATTTTTTTCTTGTTGCTGATATCTCTGAAATAACAGGTCGAACAGCTGAAGTTACAATGTGATTATAATCTGAGGAGCATTGAGGTGACTAAGAGCTACAATTATACTTCAACATGAAGGTGACATATTCTATTTTTCTGATGAATTTATTGTTATTGTGTTTTAGGTTTCTGTCGAGAAACTTGCAATGAAGTCAGCAGAAGAGAGAGAAGAGGAAATTAATCATGCAGCTGAGCTGGCAGATGTTTATCTCAGGACATGTAAAGACACTCTAGTGATGTCTAGTAGGGAACTTATAACAGGGAAGAGTGAGTATCTTAATCTTTGTTAGGTTACTTTGGCACTACCAAATTTCAGGGGTGTGGATAAGCTATGCATGTTTACCCCATATCTTTCACTTGAAGTATGTTTAGAATCATCATTAAGCAAAACAAGGAGTGACTATTATTCTTGAAAATACAGCTCCTTCAGAGAGTTTGGACATCAACTTCAAGGTGAGCTCTGGGCTGGTGGAAATAGTTAGGAGAATAAAGACAACCCCACGCTATATTCTTGCAAAGGTATATGAAGTAAAGGAGTTTGTATATATTCATTCTAATAAATAGATAACATGCAGACCTGGTAGCTAAGATTCCGAAGATATTATTTCAAGGCAACGGGCTATCCCCCTACTTGCACTTTAGGAATGCCTTTAAGACTAGAGGAATCTTGAACTTAAGGATAGTTAGAGAATGGCATCCCCTAATTTCTTACTGATAATATCTCATAAACCCGTGGAGACCTCGAATATAAGATGCCAGGTTAATATTACTGAATGTGTAGTAACACGTAAATCCAAACAGCCACCAATATCTCGTGGGGCTTATGGTCACATCCTTAAAAACATAAATCTGGTAGAGTTTCCTGGAAATTGTGCCAATTTGATGTCTTTCTATGATTGTTGAAGTTTTATCATCGTTATTTAATTATTTGAGTAGATCAAAGAGTGAAAAATCATGCATTTCCAGCAGTGGTTTTGCATCAGTTCACAGGTTGTGATTTGGGTTAAATGTTCATTACTTAAAAGTTAATATTTGAATCGTTACTCTGGCCGACCTTTTGGATTCAGAATTGTACATAACTAGGAATTTATTTTCTCTAGTAAAAACATGTAATTGTTATATGAGCTTCCCTATCTTAAATCTTTAGATTGTAAAACACTATTATTCACCAGAACAATTGACTGTTGATATCTATCTAATAGGTCATGCTTATATTAACCAGTTTCTCATTTCATAGGGTGGAATTACTTCATCAGATATTGCTACAAAAGCTTTAGAAGCAAAACGTGCCAAAATAGTTGGGCAAGCATTGGCTGGTGTTCCTTTGTGGCAGTTGGGCCCAGAAAGTAGGCATCCTGGAGTCCCCTACATTGTTTTTCCAGGTACACTATTCTTATTTACAATAAATTTATTAGAGGATTTTCTTAGATGTCACATTTCTCAAAATATGCAACTTAGGAAACGTTGGCGATAGTAATGCTCTAGCGGAAGTTGTCAAATGTTGGTCTCGTCCGGTCAGACTATCATCAACCAAGGAACTTCTTGCAGTAAGACCATTTACACATGCAGCATAAGGCTCTCTCATATTCATATAAAGTGATTCGTAGTCCTCATTTGGGCATGTGTTTTTATATTATAATGTATAGGATGCAGAAAAGGGAGCATATGCTGTTGGAGCATTTAATGTGTATAATCTTGAAGGGGTCGAAGCAGTTGTTGCTGCAGCTGAAGAGCAAAAGAGTCCTGCTATTTTGCAGGTATCAATTAGTCTTTATAGAATCTTTATATAAACTTCAATGTGGTCAAATTACATGGGTCACTGGTTTCTATAGAAAGTATCCTGATCATTTCTTTACTATATTCCATCATCATATTCATCAAACACACTTTCTAATACTTGAAAATAAAGTTTGTCTTCATCGTAAATTGAAGTTAAGAGTAAACAACTCATACTTTTAAGGATGTAACCATCCATTTGTTGTTGATAACAAAATGAAAGAAAGTCGGTTAAATATATTAGATCCAAAAGCATTATTTAAATTTTTCTTATTCTCTTTTTTTGTTTGTACTTACAAACATTGTTTCTCTACAGATTCATCCTAGTGCTTTAAAGCTGGGAGGGACACCATTAGTGGCTTGCTGCATCTCTGCTGCTGAGCAAGCAACTGTAAGTTGTGAACAATTTCCCCTTATTCATTGGAAATTTTAATCTCAGGAAAGAAATGTTGATATTTGATGACACGCCATTTTCTTTACCAACTAAGACATAACTGTTTATACCTTGAGCTTATGTTTATTTACCTTTCAAATAAATCACATGCAAAGGTGTTCTCAGTATTTCAATAGTAAGGATTACAATTTCTTTTATATCTGAGAAATAAAAAGGCTGCGTGATTAGTGATGAAGCTTTATCATATGTATTTTGTAGGTACCTATTACAGTGCATTTTGATCATGGTAGTTCCAAGCCAGAACTAATGGAAGTTCTTGAGCTGGTAATAGTTCAGTTTCTTGAATTATATAATCCTGGAAGGGGAAAGTTATATTTAATTCAACATGTATGGTTATTTGATCTATTTTCTGAATCCACGCATAGGGAGTTGACTCCGTCATGGTAGATGGTTCACACCTACCTTTCAAGGAGAACATCTCATACACAAAACACATTTCATCCTTGGCCCATGCAAAAGGTATGACTGTGGAAGCAGAGTTAGGCAGATTATCTGGAACCGAAGATGATTTGACTGTAGAAGACTATGAGGCAAAATTAACCGACGTAAAGCAGGTACTTATGTCCTTTTTAAAACAAATTAAATGTTGGTTAATTTTGGTGTCTCATTATAGGAGCGCGCACTATAGCGTTTAATGTTGCTTCACATGAATGGCAGGCTCAAGAGTTCATCGATGAGACTGGTATTGATGCTCTGGCAGTGTGTATTGGTAACGTTCATGGCAAGTACCCTGCAAGTGGTCCAAAGCTCCGGCTTGAGTTGCTTAAGGTACATTTTCAATCATATGTAAATTGAATTTGTATTAACAAGTCTGGTTATTCCCCGAAGAATAACTAAATATATTAAATTAATGCTATCAGCCGTAAAGTTTCGATGACAAATATAATATGAGCAATGATACATAAGCCTAAAACATCAACCTAAAAATATGCTTAATCCATTCAATGTTCGAAAAATAGCTTAGGCATCTTCCTCTCCTTTTTCATTGGATTTTCCATGTGTCTCAAATCTTACTAGGCATATTTGTAGGTGGATGTTTTATGCCTATGAAGCAATTTGCATATTATATAGTCAATCATGAGTTGTACATAAAACAGTTTTGTTAATGCTTACTTGTGATCCTAGTATTATTTAATGCTCTGTTTGATTCTGGACACATAATCTACTGTTTCATCATCAAGCCACTTTCTTATCCCAGCTTTTGTGTTTTAGAGTTTTTATTATTGTTGCTTTTGCCTTAGTGTGTTGTTTTTGCTTTTGACCAGAGCCTCTATGACTTGGCTTCAAAGAATGGAGTCTTCCTGGTTCTTCACGGAGCTTCCGGATTGCCTAAAGAACTCGTCCAGGTACATTCCATTTTTGGAGTACTTTCTACACCCATAAAGGAACTCCTCAGTTTTCACTTTTGGATATAGCATAAATTTCCAGCTAAACATAGTTATTTATTCATTGTCATAATTAAAAAGCAGTTCTCAATTTCGGATGTGGTATGTCAATGATCCTTTTTTTTTTTTTTTTTTTCTTTTTCCTGTCAAAAATAAATAAACAGTGTCTTTGACCATTATCAAGTCACAAAGCAGTTTTCATTTTTGGATGCTGCATGTTAGTCGCAACTTCTTTTTTCAGATTGAAATGCCTAGCTAAGCAAGCCTACTTGAACACTGTCATAGTTACAAAGTATTTACGGTAGTGATTTTGATGTATAAGCTTGCCCTAAACAGTCAACTAGTAGTTTAATTTTTTAAGGGGTGATTGGATATGTTAATATGTATTTCGAAATCGATTAGTAGTCGCTATAATTAGTTATTCATTTCTGGATAAACGTATTCTGCTTTTTTATAAGTTATTATTAGGTGCCAAATTTCATATTAAGTGCAACAAGACTCGTTATCAAGTGGGTATAATAAAATTCCTTAAATCTCTCTTTAACCCAATCTTGAAGTTATCCCTATTTCGTAAGACATGTCTCCTTTTTTCACAAGAATAATTTCTTTGGTCATTTTATGGAATACTTTGTTGAAGTGCCAAACAATCGACCAACTGATTATGTTATCATCACAACAGCAAATGATGTATATTGTCATCACAATTTACAGGATTGCATAGATCGAGGAGTCAGGAAGTTCAATGTGAACACGGAAGTGCGAAAGGCTTACATGGACATCCTTAAAAGCCCTCAGTCAGACCTAGTTCATGTTATGGCTGCTGCCAAGGAAGCCATGAAAGATGTGGTTGCTGAAAAGATGCAATTGTTTGGCTCGACAGGAAAAGCAAACTAACATGGTCATGCAACTATCCATCATTTGTTCTATACACATCCCAGTTTCTTCTCACTCAATTATGTTTGGCAAATATATTTAAGGATTGTATTAGAACCATTGCAATAAAGAAATAAGGTTGGAGGTTGAAAACGAAAGTGTTCTAGATGTGTGTGTGCGCACGCTCGTGTTGATGTGGATGTATGGTTAGATAGTTGTATATTATGTTTGCTCATGTGTAAGAAAACGAGGTAATAATGGAGATAACATCTTTGTGTCTAGTGTACAAAGGTTATAGACATTGGTCATAACATGATATTTTGAGGAGACTTAACTAATTTAAGAAATTTCATGATAGTGAAATAATGGTTTTGGAAACTGAACCGGCCGATGAACTGGCAAGCCTCTCGGTTCCTGGTTCAACCGCCGATACGGTTGTTTTTGGTGAGTTGTGGGTTTTCGGCCAGTTGCACGTTTCGGTGGTTGACTTTTTGATTTTCTGGTCTGTTTTTTAGCAGTTTGATATGGTGAACACCATGTCAAATCCATTTAAAGCAGATACCTTCATCTATTAATTAAATTATTTAATTTAGGTTTTTAGGTTTTTAGGTTTTTTTTTTTTTTTTTTTTTTAAATTGCTAAAGATAATGGAGTTTCGCCTGTTACTCGTATTGACATTTGCGACATATTTTAGTAACTTTGTTACACGTAAATCTCGCAATATATACGAAATGTCACATGTCTTTTTTAGTCCTTTTTTGCTTACCTCTTTGAGAAAAAAATAATTTCCTTAGCAAAACGGTATCAAGTTAGATGTAATAAGGGTGCGTTTGGTTTACGCTTTTGACTTCAGTTTAGACATGGTTAAAGTTGCATGTTTGGTATGCATTAGTGGCCCCCAAATTAGGAATGAGTACTTAAAATCCGCTCTGTGATATATTTGGATGTATTGCTACCTTTTGCAAAACTAATCTCCTGGTTTCTTGTCTTTTTCTAAATTAGGTAGGCCCTCTTTCCATCTCTACCACTCATTATTTTTTTCTTTTTTTTTTATTATATAAAAACTATTGACTTTAAATTTAATATATATTTATAAATACAAATAATACATAAATTTATCATATTTTTCTCTCTCTTCATTTATTATCACAAATCCAAATCCAAATCCAAATCTAAATCTTAAACCTAAACCCATCGACAAACCAAACGGGGCCTAAGTATATCACAAGATTGCATTCACGATAGCCACCTTGTGCCACATAAGCTTCTTTTTTTTTTTTCTACAATCAACTTCACCACAACTCAAAGCTTGTTTGTTATGTATAGACGAGTACCCGCGCCTGGCGTCAGCGGTTCCTAGTGGTAGACAATTAACGATATGCGATATTGTGACAAGTGTTCCGTTTAACATTCAAAATAGAACGTGAAAAGATAAAAATGTAATTGCAATAATAAAGTAATACTCATAACCAAAAGTTAATGATTTAAAATTACAGTAACAAACAAAAAAATAATAGTAATACTTATGAGCGTACTTGTCGGAAATATGATTAATAGCAATGTTTTTAAGCCCGGGTTGACCCGGCTGGTTAAACCGGGAACCGGCTCGGACACCAGGCCAGATAGGACCGGGTTTTTGCTTGTTTGAGAATCGGATTGAATCGCTAATTTGTACCTCATGCAATAGAGATAAGTTTATCAAGTTACCAAAGATAATTTTCTAAGTTACCAAAAATAATTTTTCACTTTTTCACATTTTGACTTTTTGACAATTTTTCTATTTTATGTAGTTAAAATGTATGGCTAAGAGGGAATGAAATTCTTCTTTCCTTTAGTTTATTCTTGTTTATGGATTTGGGAAACAAAATTTGCTAGAATATAGGTCATATATGTGGCTTTTCTCACTCATCTCATAATATATTCTTTGTTTACTTTGTTTCTTTTTCTTTTTTTTTTATGATTTTTTTCTATAATATTTTATTTGTTTTTCTTCTCTTTTAACATTTTTTTCTATTTTTGATATCTTAATTATATATTTTCTTCCTCTTATTTTTTTTGAAATTTATATTAAATCCAAATACAAATATAAATCATAATTCATTAACAAACCAAACAGACCATCATTAGTGTATTTAGATAATCAACTTCACCCAACTTTTATTTTCTTTTCATTTTCAATTTTTTTAAACACTGAAATTAAAATTTCATTAATAATTAAAAATATTATATTAATAATTCAAATAAAATATAATAAAAAATTATAATAAAAACTAAAAACTTAAACTAATAGTCTAAATTATATTTCTCCTTAATTTATTGCTTCATTTCAGCACCATTTCTCATTGTCCTCCGATCAAATGGTCATCAGAACTATAATAAAACAAGATTTTTTTTTTTTTTTTTTTTTGTATTATTATTATTATTTTTTTTTATGGTTGAAAGATGAACTTTGACGATTTAGCTCAAATTTTTGTTGCCTTTGCTGAAACTTTTTTTCTTCCATTTTCATTTGCCACTGCTTCATCTCAAAAAAACATTCATGGGCTTCCTTCTTTTTGAAAAAGATACCCGAGTGGACGTTTGTCCATTTATAAACTAATCAACAAATGATGCGGGAGTAGCAGTTGAAGATTCCAGTGAAGATGACTTTTCTTCTTACCTCTGTCTCTCGTCATTAGTTGAAACTTCCCAAACCTCTTCCTTCTCAGAATCATCTCTTTTATCATTGAGAATAACACCACCATGTGCTGAGTCTGATGTGTTGTGTGAGGTGGTTTTCCTATTGATGTGATTTTTTGTTTGCATCGGCTTTGGTTTTGTAATATTTTGGCATTTCTATCTCTTGCCAATTTCTATGTTATCTCAAAAGTTTTCACGACTCAACAAGTGTGAAGTTTTGACCGTACATCATACGATATTTAGATATCGCTTTATCGAACAGCCTTTGGTCATTTAACCCTCTCTCGTTCCTCCTTTTTACATTATCGTAAACCACAAAAATAGGACGAATATGCGATTTTCATTTGCAGTTGAGGGCATCGTAGCCTCTTTTCGATTACTCCATTTCCTTCTTAAAGTATTCTACTACAGCCATCTAAAACCCATGACTCATTTGAGCATTTCCTTTAACACTGTTCATTGATCCACACTTTACACAACGCTGACTCTTCCTTTTGGGTCCATGGAACTCTAGCTTCTTATTTTGTAGTTGTCTTGCCTTTTTGACCTCCACCTCTTCGACGGGAGAATAAAGTTGAGAACTTTAAGATTGGCACGTTGGTGGTGAAGATGAATTGCAGAACATTTATGGACGATACAAATTGTGTTGTTGTCGTTGATACATTTGTTGGTTAAACGGAGGTACGAACGAATTGTTTGGGTAAATAGGTTGTTGTTGTTCGTATACAAAACTTGCGGGTTGAAAATTAACGGTTGGTGAGTGACCCAAACGAAAACTGGAATTGGGTGTTGGAATGTTTTGTTGGCGTCGGCTTTCTGGTGTTTTTGTTTTGGGAGTTTTTTGAGACTTTTTTTGAGTTGTGATGATTAGAGAGTATAAAGAAAGAATGTATTTAAAAGTGTAAATAAAAATAGAGATATTTATAAGGATAAATTTATATAAATTTTCAACAAAAACTTATTTGAAAAAAAGAATGCGAAACGGTCAATTTTTTTATCATTGGCTTTTGGATTTTGTGCACAAACATTTTCCACGATAATCTTCATTTTTATTCGTTGAAGATACGTCTTGATAAAGGCTGTAATAAGGTCGATGCGTCTTGAGCGGGTGAAGACTCGGTCGTCAAGTACTTAATACGCCTGGTCTCATCCAAACTGAACAAAACTATGAGCATGTTTTGAAAAATTTCTCAAAAGTCACAAAGTATATAAATTATCGAACCCTTGGGTGTGTTTGGTACAGAGAAATAAAGCCAGAGAAAAGGAAATGAACTAATTTCTCTTGTTTGGTAGGTTGAGAAATTAAATGGGCGGAGAATTTCGAATTCTCAGAGAGTTCACTTCTTTGTATTTTGTTAACTTTCATTTCCACTACTTTTAGTTGGGAAATGGGAGAAATGAGAGTATTTTGTATAATTAAAAAAAAAATACATTTTTAAAAATATTTTTTTTTAATAAATTTTTAAAAAAATAAGTTTTTTTGAAAAATAAATTTAAAAAAAAAATAAAAAAATGATTTTTTTTAAATAAGTTTTTTTGAAAAATAAATTAAAAAAAATTAAAATAATTTTTTTTTAAATTAAAAAAAATAAAAAAAAGTAAATAAAATTTTAAAAATATTTTTTTTAAAATAAGATTAAAAAAGTAATTTAAAAAAATAATTATTTAAAAAAAAATTTAATTTTTAGAATTGTTATTTAGAAAAAACATTTAAAAAAAAATAATTATTTAAAAAGAATTTAAATTTTTAGAGTTATTTAAAAAAAAAAATTAAAAAAAAAAATCAACAAACATATACATATGAGTTTCATATGACAAAATGTTATTTATTTATTTTTTCATTTCTCAGCTTAATTCTCTGTTGTTACCAAATATTAGAAATGAACAAAATTCTCTACTGATTTCTATTCTCTGCTTCATTTTATTTCTTTGAAATTCTCTCTACCAAACGTGCCCTTAACTATCTTATTAGATTCTCCTATAAAATCACTATCGCTGCATCATTTCTTGGGAATTCAAGAATTGGCATTTACTGTTGCATGTCACAGTTTTTGGACATGCTAGTAATTAGTTTTCAGTGCCTAACAGAAGGACCCCACTCAGCAAAATTTAATAGTATTATCTACTTCCACTCGTTTGGTCAAATGATTTCATTTCCCTACATTCATAAAACAACAAAAAACACAACTCCATGACTTAAAAATGTCGACCAGTAGTTTTCGTATTATTTTTATTTAGGGTTAATAACATTTTAAAGCATTATACGTGTCAAGAATGACAGTTCTGTGTAACGAGCTAAAAAAATAACTCTTTTAGACATTAAAGTTGACATTTTTGTCTTTCTTTAAGAATTATGACCATTTTACCCTTTCTAATTTTTTTTCAAAATACTTTTTTTTTCGAATTTTTTTTTCCAAATTTTTTTTTTTCGAATTTCTTTTTTTTTTGAAATATTTTTCGAAGGGTAAAATGGTCATAATATGGTCATAATATTTAAAGAAAGACAAAAATGTTAACTTTAATGTCTAAAAGAGTAATTTTTTTAATTCGTTACGCAGAAGTGACATTCTTGACAAATATAGTGCTTTAAAAAGTTATTAGCCTTTTTATTTAAAGATTTTTTTTTCTAGTTGGTGCAGTGGAAGAATTTAATATTTTAAAATCTCCATCATTTTTTGTACAAACAAAAACTTTCTCATGTACTTACACCCAATGGATCGGTCGATCAGTGAGTCTTTGTCGATCGATGTAGGTCGGCATCACTGCAACCCAAAGGTCCTAGTCGGTCGGCGAGTGATTTTTTAAAATACGACCGATTAAAATGCACATCTCAAACTCAAAAAAAAAAAAATTAATTTTTAAAATAACCCTTTTAACACTATAAAGACCTTTCATTTATTTTATCATTTTATACACAATGTATATATAATGTACAAAAGATGAGTTTTTTTTGAAAAAATAAGAAAAAAAAATAGATGTCGGTCGTCTTACTATGCCTAAAAAGTCGGCTGTAAGTTGCAGGAGAGAGAAAGCTGAGATGATATAAAAAATAAGGGTCGTTGCGATAACTTCTGAGGTAGTCTTAAATCCTTTGATGAGAGGTTCTATCTGTTTATTTTTAAGTGGACAAATTTTTTTTTGGGTATTATCATAAAACGTGAAGCTTCATTAGAATAAAAGAATTGGGATTTTTTTAGTTAAAGGATTTTTACCTGACTAGCATGGTACTCGCGATGCGGCGGCGGATACCTTAAAATAAAAATTTTCAATAAACCATGCTTTATAATCTGAAACGTTTTATGTGACGATAAATTTGTGGATGCCAAAAGTTTCATGTCGCATATTTCAACTCTTTAGAATATTATAGTAGGGTACCCGCGCGTTGCGATGGCGGGTATCAAGTAATAAAATTTTTGGCAAAAAATGTTTTCAATATTATGTTTTCTCTTACAATAACTATACCAATAGCGAAAATATAATGAGTTTGAGTAACTTTAAAAAAAAGTAATGGATACTATCAAACTAATTCATATAAAAACAATTGAAAGTGGCGTGATTTTGCGTTGCGTTAGTCAATAATATTATGGGGTTATGGTCAAATTAGTTGATAGTGGTCCGTAGTCACAAGTAAGTAGAAACATTTTTTTTATGAAATATATATATATTTTTGAACATGTTTATATCATTAATATTGTTTATTACATTTGTCCCATATTGATAAAAAGATATAAATAAAAGAGTACTTATAATGTATACATCTTGTAAAGTATATATTTATGAAAAAATGCTTGAATCATTAATATTGTTTATAACACTTATCCCACATAGATAGAAGATATAAATAAAAGAATGTTTATAATGTAAAAAAAACTTACATGTTTAAGCAATCATTTAGAGTTATCCATGAAAAGTGTAATAATTAATATACTAATATATTAATCATTGAATTAGCACTTAGCACTTTGCACATTTGCATCATTTGTCTTAAAAAAAATTGTCCCGACCTTTACAAAAAACCATTTTTTACTTTTGTGGTTAATTTTATTTAAAATAATTCAAAATTTATTTAGATTGATTCTCGAAACACTCTTAAGATATAATAATAGTTTTGGAACTTTGTAGTTTTGCATGCATTTTAAAATAACATTCATTTATATATGCATTTTTGCATTAAAACTAAACTAATTCAAAAAAATAATAATAAATGAAGCATTAAAATGTTTATGGAAGATAAATGAGTAAAATATATTTATTGTGTACATTATGCATTAAAAATTGTAATGCTTAAAAACACATTAATGACATCTTAAAAAAAAATTAGGAGAGAGTGTCATCCCTGCATTATAAGTAGTATAGATATAGATATGTGTAATATGTATAAAATAAAATAAATTATCACTTGTGAATTTACATCTTTGCATCATTTGTCGATCTTAAAAAAATTGTCCTGACCTTTACAAAAAACCGTTTGTTACTTTTGTGGTTAATTTTATTTAAAATAATTCAAAATTTATTTAGATTGGTTCTCGAAACACTCTTACGATATAATAATAGTTTTGGAACTTTGTAGTTTTTGCATGCATTTTAAAATCACATTCATTTATATGTGCATTTTTGCATTAAAACTAAACTAATTCAAAAAAAAAAAAAATGAAACATTAAAATGTTGTGGAAGATAAATTAGTAAAAGCTATTTATTGTGTACATTATAGATTAAAAATTGTAATTCTTAAAAAACACATTAATGACATTTTAAAAAAAATTAGAAGAGAGGGACATCCCTCCATTATAAGTAGTATAGATATAGATATGTGTAATATGTATAAAATAAAATAAATTATCACTTGTGAATTTACATATTTGCATCATTTGTCTTAAAAAAATTGTCTCGACCTTTACAAAAAAATGTTTTTTACTTTTGTGGTTAATTTTATTTAAATAATTCAAAATTTATTTAGATTGGTTCTCGAAACACTCTTACGTTATAATAATAGTTTTAGAACTTTGTAGTTTTGCATGCATTTTAAAATCACATTCATTTATATGTGCATTTTTGCATTAAAACTAAACTAATTCAAAATAATAATAATAAATGAAGCATTAAAATGTTTTTGGAAGATAAATTAGTAAAAACTATTTATTGTGTACATTATGCATTAAAAATTCTAATGCTTAAAAAACACATTAATGACATCTTAAAAAAAATTAAGAGAGAAAGCCATCCCTCCTTTATAAGTAGTATAGATAAAGTATATTAATCAACCAATAAAAGTCTTGAGATTTTGAAAATCATACGTGACAGAATATTAAAAAATGCAATTAGCAAAGTAAGAACAAATTAAAAATTTATGTCAAGCCAATATTAGCTTGTGCCTTGTGGTTAGATGTACTTACATAAACATTAGTATTTTTTTTTTTAATTCACTTTTACCTTTGTCATATGGTGTGAGGACCTAACATGAAGAAATAAAAAAAACACAAGGTGAATAACCACCATTTAGTCAAATTACATGGTGCTTAAATCAACGTTATCTATTATAAATATCCTCCTTAGTAGTCCACACAATATTCCAAAACCTTTTCAACTATCCCCATCAGATGGAGACAAAGACTATGTATTGTCTTCTTGGAGTAGCAGCAATATTTGTGTTCTATGTATGGAGAGTTTGCAATTATTTGTGGTTTGAGCCAAAGAAGAAAGAAAAGTTTCTAAGAAGCCAAGGAATCAAAGGTAGTTCTTACACATTCATGTTCAGAGATTTAAAAGAGATGGTGAAGATGACTAAGGAAGCTAAATCAAAACCCATGGGTCTGAGTAACGATATCGCTCCTCGAGTCTCGCCATTTTTCTATAAATGTCTCACTACTTATGGTACGTATACTTTGTCCTTCTATAATTCAGTTAGATTAGTTCGCATGAACTGAGTTGAATTATGTTATATTTTTATGCCTTTATGGGTAAAACATGCAAAACAAGTGATTAGTAAGAGATCGTATAACTTTGTGTAGACAAAAAAAATGGCATATACACTGAAGTGCATAGTTTTTTCTTATTATCTTACAAATGAATTTAATTTCCTTCAAGAACTAAGACTGTGATTGGTTATCGGATTATCTTAGAATTTGATGGAAGAATATTAATTCCATTTCATAGTCTTTTAGCAAAAGACATATAATTGAATTAAGATTTGTTGATTCAATGGACTGTTTAGTTACCAATAAAATGGAATTTATTGCATTCCTTATATGATATAATTAATGAATTTCTTAACAAAACAGATGAAAACTTTTAAATTTCATTAAAATTCAAATTTTGATAATGAATCATTAATTAATGTTAAAGTTATTACCTTTCTTGCTATTACTATATTATAACATTAACATGAGATATTATACATTTATAATTACTTTATTACATTAAGTTAAAATAAAATATACAATATAAAATAATAGAGATTTTTTAATATGTGCCACTGTGGCATATTTATTGAACATAATAATTTCCTACATTATGTTAATTTTCATATAGAATAATATTAAATTATGGTAAATGAAAGCAAATTAAGAAATTACTAATGTCAAGTGACATTTAGATATGACAACTTATGTTCATTAAATGTTTATAATTGTGTGCCACTATAGCACAAGTTATAAAAATCCAAAATAATATTATGTACATGGACTAAAATCTAAATTATATCATCTTGGGTGAGTTCAATAAAGATAAAACAAAAATAAAGACTAAATAAAGCCATTTTAACCATTCATTTAAAAAAAATGCTTTTCTACCTTTTTTAAACAAAACATCTTTCAAATAGTAAATCGTTAGATTTGTTATCGGATTATCTTAAAATTTGATGGAAGAATACTATTCCATTTCATAGTCTTTTAGCAAAAGACATATAATTGAATTAAGATTTGTTGATTCAATGGATTGTTTAGTTACCAATAAAATGGAATTTATTGCATTCCTTATATGATATAATTAATGAATTTCTTAAGAAAACAAATGAAAAGTTTTAAATTTCATTAAAATTCAAATTTTGACAATGAATCATTAATTAAGGTTAAAGTTATTACCTTTCTTGCTATTACTATATTATAACATTAACATGAGATATTATACATTTATAATTACTTTATTACATTAAGTTAAAGTGAAATATACAATATAAAATTATATTATGTCACTACAAAAAACTAGTTGAATTCTCCACATTTTAAAGGCCAAATTGCCACGCTTAAAAATGTGTAAAATTATTGGGTCCACACTTTCTCAAGTGTGGTAATAATGGGTGTGACAAAATTTTCTACACGTATAAGTATAGAGATATTATCCAAATTTCTATGGTTAAAAGTGTGGAAATATTTTTTGAATGTCCACACCTAAAAGTGTGGCAAATTTACAAAAAATGTTTATAATAAAAAGTGTGAAAACATTTGTGACACATATAAGTGTAGCATTATTGTAATTGTACACACTTATATATGTGGATTATTTTTTTAAATATTTGTTACACATACAGATGTAGCAAAATTATTATCCATATAAAAAAAAGTCCACAGTTTATCATACAGTGGCAAAATAAGTGTGGAGAGTAGCACTATTTTTTGTAGTGTGTACATGGACTAAATTATGTCATCTTGGGTGAGTTCAATAAAGATTAAAAAAAAAATTAAAGATTAAATGAAGCCATTTTAACCATTCATTAAAAAAAAAAAAAAAAAACACTTTTCAACTTTTTTTAAACAAAACATCTTTCAAATAGTAAATCGTTAAGCAGTAAAAAATACGCCGTCGTGACAGGATTTTTTTTATCTTTCAATAGATGAACATTTTCATATACTTTCGAAAAATTTATTTTTTTGCTTTTTTATGCATATTGAATATTATATAATACAAAATCACATGTGATTTTAAAGTTCATACCACACGTGAAAACACAAATCACATCTGTTTTATAACATAACAAATTACATGTGATTTACAAATCACGCGTTATTTCTATGGGCGTAAATTTCAAAGACTCACAAAAAATACTTACAAACAAATTCCTCAAAAGTATATAGAAGTGTCACTCTAATGAAAGATGTTTTTATGTCTGATATCATAATGTGATTAATTTTACTTAACGATCAACAATTTATGAGATATTTACTATTTTAGAAAAAGAGAGGATGTAAGTGTGTTTTTTTAGGTTTGATTGACTACCAGTGTACCCGCGCATTGCGGCGGCGGTACCATGCAATTAAAATTTTTAGTGAGAAATATTTTTTAGTTCTATATTTTAAGATACAATAGCTTTACGAATGACGTCAATTTTAGTTTTGAATAATCTTAAGCAATAACAAGTTTACTCATATAAAAATTATATATTATCCACATGGCGTTGTGGCAATACAGATGCGGTAGTTAGTATATTATGGAGGTATGAGATTAAAGTAGATGACAATGGCCAGTAGTCGCAAGTTATTTAAAAAAACGCCATAGCGAAAATTAAAAATCAGTTACATTATGTTAAGAAAATTTAATTCTCTAAAATTACACCTTATAAGTTTTTTTTTGCACATATTTGAATTATTAACGATGTTTATTATATTTATCCCAATACAAGTTAAAATGTTCAAGAAATCATGTGGGGTAACTTTGAAGAATATAGTTATTATTATATAAAAAATATAATTAGCACTTAGCACTTTGTATCCTTTGCTTAAAAATAGTTCGATTTTTATAAAACACAGTTTTAACTTTTTACAGCAAGTTTTATCAAAAAAATTCTCAAAGGTGTATATGTTGGTTCTCGAGACACTCTTACGATTTAATAATATTATTTGAACATTGTAATTTAGTATGCATTTTGAAACTCTTTTGATTTAATAATATCTTTACATTAAAAATGAGAGTACATTTTGTGTTATATCGGTTTGTATAATAATCTTAATAACTTGTATTTTTTATTTTGGTGGGTGTGTTTAATAATGTAATTAATTGGACGTTGATTGGTCATTTTTTTAAATTTGCCATAATAAATAAGTGTGCTGGCTTAATATTTAAGACTTTCATTTTGAGAAAGTCTCAAATACTTTACAATGTAGTATAGAAAATGAGTGACTATTATTGTTTTATTTGATCTTTGACTTTTTTTTAAGCTTTGTTGAACCAAACTCATATCATCTTACTATCTTATAATGGAGATTAGACCATCTCTCCTACTAGATTTTTAAGATTTTTTAATATAGATTTTAATCAAATAAACCTATTAAAGCATTATGTACAATTAACTTGTGCAAAACTACATACATAAATTGACCGGTCAACAAATACCATTAATGTAGTTTTTAAAACACTCATTAAGTGAAAAATACAAATTATTAAGCCTATTGTACAAACTTTGTATCACACTAATATTTTTATATGAAATAATATGCTATTGCTTATAGATATTACAACAAAAAAATCCATTTTACTATAAAGTTATTGTCACGGTAAACATATAATAGCAAAATATTGTTCGCCATAAATTTCACGGCGGGTACCCTGCGAGTCTTTATTAAAAGAGGAGATATCATTTACATATCAAGAGTTCTTTGCATGCCAAAGGATAAATACTAGCTATTTATTTTTTATATTAAATAACAAACCCACTTTCACATTTAAAAAAAAAAAAAATAATATCTATTAAACCGTTAATTGTTAAGCGAAAAAATCTATACCATCACGACAATCATTTAATTATCTTTCAATAGGTAAGCACTTTGACATACTTTGGATTAACTTTTTTTCTCACTTTTGCACCTTTTTTTTTTTTTTTTTTTTTTGAAACTTGCATGAGAAATTACATTTGTTTGAACATTCGAATATTTAAACATTTAGTAAAATGAACATAGCCATTTTTACAAAATACTAACAACTTTACCGTTTTTCTAGAAACTATATTTTCATAGTTCCAACTATATATAGCACATTATATTTTGAATTGTAAATTAGTGCAATTAATTCGTTAAAGTTGGATAAAACACATAAATCACATGTGAATTTACCACACGTTATCTCAACCACATGTGATTTCTATCACATGTGATTTTTTTCATATGTGATTATAAAAGTTTTATAAATGAACTGCTATAATCTTTAATTCAAAAGTTTGTGTGATACATGGTTGAAAAGCCATGAATGCACATTTTTCAATGCAAAAAAAGGGAAAATCTTTGGTTTATAACAAATACTTATGCCAAATTTAATACATTTTTTTAGTGTTTGAAATTCCATATTAGTGTTAAATCACATTTGATATGTCATACGAATTTGAATACTGAAAAAAAACGTAAAAATAACGTAAAAAAAAGAAAAAAAAAATGCCGAAAATATATGAAAGTGTTTGTCTATTTGAAAATAATAAAATTCTTGTCGCGGTGATATAAATTTGTTTTGTCTAACGATTAACGGTTTATAAGATATTTAATTATAAAAAAGGGTGTAATTGCATTTTTTTATTAAAAATATTAATTAAGCCCCTCTTTTTTTATAAATAAAAAAATGAGTGCCTGAGATTTGTTCTGCATAAATTTTTTGATATGTAAATAATCTTTCCTCTTATAAAAATCATATAACCATTAACATATTTTATACAATTATTATATCTTTATATGATAAAATAATAACGATTATATGTTTTTTAGCAGAAAATAAAAACATTGTATGTTACTTACTATGTTATGTGATATTGTTAATTTTACAGTTTTCTGTTATATTATTTTGTGTTTTATTATACATATTTTGATATTTATCATATTAAGTTTACATTACTAAGTTATGTATATCAGATGTAATAAAATACACAATATAAAATAATATTATGCACACTGACTAAATTATTTCATCTTTAATTTAAATCATATAACCATTAACATATTTAATACAATTCTTATATTTTTATATGATAAAAATAATAATGATTATAAGTTTTTTAGTAGAAAATAAAGATATTATGTTATTTACTATATTATGTGATATTGTTGATCATACAGTTTTTATAGTATTTTTTCTATACTATTCAGTGTTATATTATGTTATGATTTGATATTTATCATATTAAATTTACATTATTAAGTTCTGTATATCAAATGTAATAAAACATAATTAGATTCATTATAAGTAAATACTTTATTAATATTAGAATTTATATTTTATCTTCTTTTAGTTTTTAGTTATTATTTAAATGTTTTCTTAAGTATAAAGTTTTATTTTACTAAATTTATTGGGATCCCTGTGAGCCAAAAGTGTATATCAAATGCACTATAATAGAATCAGAGTTATTATTGGTTAATATTTTATTAATATATTAACAGAAATTATTCTTTTAGTTACTACCTCCGTCCTAAAATAATTGTCCTCTTTTGACTTTTTGAAGTCTCTTTTTTTTCAACTTTGATCTTAAATATTTTTGTTTGTGTTATATAATAATTTATGCAAAATATATGAATGGATTGATTTTTAAATATTTTTTCATTGATATAATTTTTATCAAGTATTATATAACACATACAAAAATATTAAAGATCAAAGTTGAGAAATTAAGACTTTAAAAAGTCAAATGAGGACAATTATTTTGGGACGGAGGGAGTATTATTTACTTATTTTCAAAAGTATAAATTTATTTTTACTGAGTTTATTGTGATCTATGAGCCACACTTTCAATAACATTCTTGATTCATAAATCATTATTTTTTAACCATGTGCTTGATATTTTAACTTCAAATACTTAAGTTAAACTTTGCCTTCAACCAATGACATATTTTATATATGTTATTTCATGCATATAGAGGATTCTCAACAATGTTTTAAAAATCTATAAATATGGAGCATGGTTAGAGATGTTTTTGTGCTCTCACTTCAAATATAAAGAAATATATGATTTGAAGGGTATTGTTGGAGATGAACTAAATAAATTCAATATTGCAAATTCATAAAACTTTTGATAGTATAAAGCTATTTTCACTATAGATAAAGCTTTTATTTATTAATATACATTTAGGTTTTTCATATTAATTGCAAATTAGAAAAGTGACAACGAAATTAATTAATGTAATACATCTCTTCAATATACATTTTGGTTTTTCATCGTTTTTTTAAAAGCATTTTACGAATCAGTATAATGAATGCTCCAATATTCGATTAAATTACTTGTAATTTGGTTGAAACACTACTAAAAAAGGTTAATAACCCTAAAAAGAAGTGAAGAACCGTTACAAACCATTCTATTAGATGTTAGACCAATGAGATAAGCAATACTTTCGAGTAAGTTTTGCATCAATCAAATGGTAATATTAATATTTTCAGAAAAAGACAGATGTTTACTATTCAATAACAGTAAACATTTGTAAAATGTTTATATATGCAAAAGATACAAATTTTTTAGTTATTATTCATCCGGCTTAAAATAAATGTACACTTTCATATTGCATAAAATTTTAAGATGTCTCACTAACTCTACTCTTCATCGATAAAATCTTTTTTAATTGGGTGAAACACAAAGTGAAAAATTATTTTGGACATCCCAAAATAGAAAGTTGGATATATAATTTGAGACGGAAGGAGTATTACATTGTCCGACTTTCATTTTCTGGTTGTCTCATATTGATCCTCCACTATACTAAAAATAGATATGGAAATTTGATCGAGTTTATCATATTACCCTTACTTGACATCATTATTATATACTGTAATTTTTAAGAACGCATTAATTAATTAGGTAATAAATAAATTATCGTTTTTCAAGTAAAAAAGTAAAAGAGAGAGATAAACAATTATTTTGAGACGGAAAAGTATATTTTTTGTCATTCGGAACAAGAACATGACTGATAGTGATTTTCACTTTATATATTTACACTTTAGTATTAGACAATTTGGAAGAAATGTTGAGTTTAGTTGAGAATGATCAGGGTTATCTTGTTTGTGGATAGATTTGTAAGTTTTCATATTGCTTTCTTTTACGAGACGAATTCTTTTGCATACTACAAAATACTCACATATTGAGAGCATTTTGTAGTATACAAAACAACTCACCTTAATTAAACACTCGAACTAAATATGTGTTCGCTACATATTTAACCTTGTATAATACAAATTGTCTTAAATTCTTACATTGGTTTTGGGTCTAACAATGTAGGTAAGATTTGCTTCACCTGGATGGGTCCCAAACTTATGGTGTGCATATCTGAGCCAGCTATGGCACGCGAGATATTGAACAACTACTATCAATTCCAAAAGTCAAGGGGAGGAAATCCGTTATCAAAGCTTGTAGTGAAAGGAATATTTGACGCCGAGGGTGATCAATGGGTTAAACATAGAAAAATCATCAATCCTGCATTTCATGTAGAGAAGATCAAGGTTTCATGATTTCTCATTCTCTTTTATAATCATGAAAGGAATAAATGCCTTTAAAACAGTTTTGATATATGTACATTGTTTTTTGCAGCATATGATACCTGCATTTTATGTGAGTTGTAGAGAGATGATTGATAAATGGGAAGAAATGCTAGTCGATAAAAGTTCATGTGAAGTAGATGTGTGGCCTTATCTTGAAACATTTACGAGTGACGTAATCTCACGAACCGCGTTTGGTAGTAGCTATGAGCAAGGAAGAAAGATATTTGAACTTCAAACGGAAAATGCAAAGTTGTTAATGAAGGCTTTTCAGTCAGTTTACTTTCCAGGATATAGGTGAGTTTATTTTCTTACAATATTGTTTATGGGAAAACTGTACAAAATAAAATGCAAAAGAGTAGCACTTAAATATATAATTTTGCCTCTTTACAAAATTTTAAGTGACAATGACTTTTTTATTTCTTAGTATAGAAGGTTTATTTGTCCTAAATATATGAAATTCAACAGATTTGTGCCAACAAAACGCCACAAGAGGATGAAAGAGATTGATAGGGAAGTAAGGGCGTTGATAAGAAGCATTATCAATAAGCGAGTTGCTTTAATAGAGGCTGGGGAAACTAGTAACGATGATCTTTTGGGCATTCTTTTGGATTCGAATGATAAATACAGTAAAGAACTTGAGAACAAAAGTTATGGTTTAAGCATTGAGGAAGTAGTCGAAGAATGCAAGCTTTTTTACTTTGCAGGCCAAGAGACCACTGGAAACATGCTTGTTTGGACTATGGTTTTATTGAGTCAACACATAGATTGGCAAACACGTGCAAGAGAGGAAGTTTTGCATGTCTTCGGAAAAAGAAAACCAGATATTGATGGGTTAAATCAGCTAAAGACAGTAAGTCATTTTAATATCTGAAATTTACTAAGACCAGATATTGATCTTATCAGCTAAGATTATTGTTTTGCTTTGCAGATTAGCATGATCTTTAATGAGGTTCTTAGACTATATCCTCCGGTGTCCGTTCTAAGGCGACTAATACATAAAGAAACTAAAGTAGGGAACTTAACCTTACCCGCCAATACCCTCATCCAGGTAAGCCCATTGTTTTTACAACATGACCGTGATATATGGGGCGATGATGCAAAAGAGTTTAATCCAGAGAGATTCTCCAAAGGTATATCACATGTGACCAAGGGGCAAGCCTCATACATCCCATTTGGAGGGGGGCCACGTATATGTATCGGACAAAACTTTGGTATGCTAGAAGCTAAAATGGCGCTTGCAATGATTCTGCAAAATTTCTCGTTTGAGCTCTCTTCATCATACTCACATGCTCCTCATGATATGTTTACTCTACAACCTCAGTTTGGCGCTCACTTGATTCTACACAAACTTTAAACAGTTTGTTGTTTGAGTTTAATTTAAAGTATGTTACAATCTATTTACATGAAAACAAAAACTCATGATATTTTGTGTTAAGGTAAATGTTGGATGTGTTGTGTCAACATAATCCACATTTACCCAATGAAGTAACTTTCAAGTGTTTAAAGTTTAAACTGCAATATCAAGTACTTCCTTAATCTCTTTGAGTTTAATGAATATGTATTGATGGTAGTGTGCTGTGCATGTAACAATGTATGGTATATATCAATTGGTGCCCTCTTTGTAAATCAGATGGAAATTTCATTATCAGTAATTTGTTTTCGAAACAAAAAATCAGCCTCCACGGGTTACAAATTTTCGTTTCTTTGTTAGAGCATTAGGAGTGCCTGAGTGGCAATGGAAATCAGCGGAGAGCTTCGAACAAAACCCAAAAGCATATGGCAAGAAGGGGGGTCAGCAGTTCTAAGATTGATGTTATCGACGTGGGAGTTTTTCCCGTCCGGGAAAGATACCACTCCCGATGCTCGTATATGGGATATGAAACAATCATAAAATAATCTACACAAATTATTTATTTCAACTTTTGGTCATTTTAGAAATAGTACATGCTATTTTGTTCATCAAAAGTTTTATATATATTCTGACATACATCAGGTAGTAGTAAAAGAACTTGTTAAGCCAATTTCCGTATCGATAATCAGCAACAACCAACTTTTCTTGGGTAGAGGGGAACGGTATCAGGTAAATTTATTTTGTAAGGTACAAGATACAAAAGTGATGGCACACGAGAGTACGAGACTCTCGCGACTACGACACTAGGTCAGCGTCCGATACATACCTCTTGAACCAGAATACAACCACTTAACCAACAAGCATGGCACAAAGAAAATGATAGGAGCTGTTAGTTAATAAGCTCTCATTGTAAATAAGCTGGTAAGTTGGTTAAGCTTTTGGCACGTGAGGCGCAGGTGTGTTGATACACACGTGAGGTGCACGTGACATACACTTCGTGGGTTAACCAACTTACCTGCCTACTTTCCCTTTTAAATACTTGTAACTGTAATTCATTTTACCAAGTTTTATGAATACAAATTCCTTCTTTGAATCTCTCTCTCTCATTGTAACAACTTATCAAAACACAACCTCCATTGATAATACTTTGAGCTTTCGTTGATCCTTTCTAAGTTCTAACTCTTTGATTAACCAAGTTCCTAGTAAAACACTCTTATCGATCTTAATTGGTCCTAACTGTGTCTATCAATTGGTATCAGAGACCTTTCCTGTCACAAATTCAGTTGCAACCAAATCAGTTAGTTTCCCGCCAAAAAAAAATCAAGATTCAAGATTCCGGTCAGAAATTAGTCAAGATTCAGAGTATTACACTAATACTCTGTTTAATTAGTCTGTGCTATCCGTCAGAAAAACGACTAAACTGTCAAGTATACATCGCGACCTCAAGAGCAGCGCCGTAGGCTTAAATCCTCTGCTTTTGGTTTAAGGGTCAGTTTTGTTTGACTTGAGGTTTGGCCAAGAACGGGAAAAGATTGTATCAAGTTGTTAAGTGCTATTCAACAGAAGATGAAGGAATAGTAATTGACACACAAGATTCAATCAAATCACTAAAATAGCATCAGACATGGCACCAACAACAAGAGCAGTTGGTACTAGTGGTGGGGAAGGTGGTCTTGATGAAAATACAAGAAGATACATTAATGAATCATTAGCTGGATTCAGGAAATCTTTTGAACAGATGTTGACTCAATTCTTGGAAAGACAAAGCCAAGTGAATGATGGGTTGGTGAACAGGACACCACCTCAAGGGCAAACTGGTCAAACCCGAAGGCAAAATGGTCAGTTTAGTAGGATGACTAAAGTTGAGTCTCCAAGATTTTCTGGAGATGATGTCAGAGGATGCATGTTTAGGTGTGAGCAGTTTTTTGCCATTGACAACATACCAGATGAACAAAAAGTAAGACTCGTTTATGTGCATCTTTTTGATAAAGCACTATTGTGGCATACACAGTTCATTAGATTACATGATGAGTTGGTGTTATGGACTATGTATAGAGATGCTATTATTCAGAGATTTGGTACAATATTTGATGATCCAATGTCTGAAATCAAGAATGTCAAATATGAAACCATTGCTAAAGATTATCAAAATGTGTTTGATAGTGAAGAACATGCTATTAGTTTCTATCTTGGAGGCTTGCCTACTGAATTGGAAATGGGAGTTAGAATGTTCAAACCTAAGTCTTTGGCTAATGCATATTCTTTAACAAACTATCAAGAGGCTACTTTGAATGCTGTTAAGAAAAAGAATAGGATGCAGTCCAATTTTAATCAAGGAAGTGGTAGGTTTGGAGTCAATAATGGTGTGGGTCAAAACTCTGCTAAACCTTTGTTGCCTTTACCAAACACTAACAGAAATTGGAACAATATGCCAAGTAATGTACAGTCTAGGAGACAGTTAACACAAAAGGAGTATGAGGAAAAAAGGGCCAAGAATTTGTGCTTTTAGTGTGATAAGAAGTTTGTTCCAGGGCATAAATGTGATGGTCAATTGTTTAGTTTGATTGCGTTGGCTGAGAATGAGGAATTGGAAGAAGAATTTGAAGATGCAAGAGATGATTTGATGAGATTCAACCCCAAATCTCCTTGAATGCATTAAATGGGGTAAGTTCATATCAGACCTTAAGGGTAGTTGGGATGTTTGGCAATAAACATGAATTGCACATCTTGGTTGATTCAGGATCTACTCATAATTTTTTAGACATTAATGTTGCTAAAAGAATGGGATGTAAAATAAGGCACACTTGTCTTTTGTCTATTACTGTGGCTGGAGGAAAGAAATTGTTAAGTGTAAGTGAATGTAAAGGATTTACATGGAAATTGAAGGGGCAAACATTTGTGTCTGGTGTAATGTTGCTTCCTTTGGGTGGATGTGACATGGTTTTGGGAATTCAGTGGTTGTTCACTCTTGGTGAAATCAAATGCAACTTTAAAGATTTGAAAATGGAATTTATGTACAATGGTAACAAAGTGGCATTGAGGGGAACCCAAAAGACTATAGTCCAGTGGATAGAGGGAAGGAAACAATTACAGATGTTGGAAAGAACACCACAAGCAGAGTTGTGTATGATGTGTGTATATCCAAACACTGGGTTAGAATTAATGTCTATGGAGGAAGAAGTACAAGGTGGTGCAATGAATCCTAGCTTGTTGCAAGTGGTTGATAGGTATACTGATGTGTTTGAAATGCCCAAAGATTTGCCTCCAAAAAGGGCACTTGATCACATAATACCTCTTCTTCCAAATACCCAACCAGTCAACATCAGGCCGTATAGGCACCCTCCTGTGCAAAAGGATGCCATTGAAGCTATGGTCAAAGAACTGCTGGACTCAGGAGTGATCAAGGCAAGTCAAAGTCCTTTTGCTTCACCAATTGTGATGGTCAAAAAGAAGGACAACAGTTGGAGGATGTGTGTAAATTACAGACAACTCAACAAAAAACACAGTCAAAGATAAGTTCCCTATTCCAGTGATTGATGAGCTTATTGATGAGTTGTGTGGAACAGTAATCTTTTCTAAATTAGATCTAAGATCAGGCTATCACCAAATCAGGATGTTTGAGGATCATATATAGCCAAAACTGCATTCAAAACTCATGAGGGGCATTATGAATTTCTTGTCGTGCCCTTTGGTCTCACTAATGCACCTTCTACCTTTCAAGCACTCATGAATGATGTGTTTAAGGACTACTTGAGGAAGTTCACATTGGTATTCTTTGATGATATTTTGGTCTATTCTAAGAGTATTTCTGAGCATGTGAAACACTTATCTGTGATACTTGAGACCATGAAACAAAACAACTTGTATGCAAAAAAAATCCAAATGTGTGTTTGGCACAAGCCATGTGGAGTATTTGGGGCATGTGTTGTCTGCTCAGGGAGTTGCAACTGATCCAACTAAGATTGTGGCAATGCAAAAATGGCCAATACCTACCAATATTAAGCAGCTCAGAGGATTCCTTGGTCACTAACACAATTATTGAAGAAGAATGCCTTTAAATGGTCTAATGAAGCTCAAGTATCCTTTGAAGCTTTGAAAGAAGCTATGACACAAGCTCCAGTTTTAGCCTTACCAAATTTTGAGAAGCCTTTTGAAGTGGAGACAGATGCATCAGGAAGTGGAATTGGGGCAGTGCTTCAGCAAAATGGCCACCCCATTGCCTATCTCAGTAAAAGTTTAGCTCCCAAACACCATACATTATCCACTTATGAGAAGGAATTCTTGGCTGTGATGTTGGCATTGGAAAAATGGAGAGGATATTTCTTGGATAGATACTTTGTTATTAAAACAAATCACTATAGTTTGAAGTATCTGTTAGACCAGAGGATTATCACCCCTGCCCAAATGAAATGGCTTCCAAAACTCATGGGCTTTAACTATGAAGTTAAGTACAAAAAGGGGGTTGATAATGTAGCTGCTGATGCCTTGTCTAGGGTACAAGAAAGTGGCACTTTGATGCAAACAACTGTGGTTACTATGACTACTGAGTTGGCAACTAGAATCAGGGCAAGTTGGGGTGCAGACACAGCTCTAAAGACCATCATTGATAACTTGCAGGCTGGTAATGCAAGTAAGAAACACTATGCTTGGGTCAATGGTCAATTATTCAGGAAAAACAAGCTAGTAGTTGGCCAAGATGAGCAGTTAAGGCAGGATTTACTTGCACACTTCCATGATGGTTCAGTAGGTGGACATTCAGGAGTGAAAGTCACTACACATAAGATCTGTTCAGTGCTTTATTGGAAGGGTTTGAGAAAGGAAGTGAAAAAGTTTGTGAAGGAATGCATTACATGTCAAAGGTGTAAACCAGATATGGCAGCCTATCCTGGTCTCTTACAGCCTCTGCCTATTCCTCAAAGGATATGGGAAAGCATTTCAATGGACTTCATTAAAGGACTTCCAAAGTCTAATGGCAATATCGTAATTTTTGTGGTGGTAGATAGGCTCACCAAATATGCTCATTTCATGCCTTTAGCACATCCCTTTACAGCAGTTCAAGTTGCTTAGGTATTTTTGGACACAGTTTACAAACTACATAGACTACCTACTTCCATTGTGTCAGATAGAGATAAGGTGTTTTTGAGCAGTTTTTGGAAGGAATTGTTTAAACTTTTGCAAGTTAAACTGCTGATGTATACTTCCTATCACCCACAAACTGATGGGCAAACAGAAGTAGTCAACATATTCTTGAAATGTTATCTTAGGTGTATGACAGGGGAAAAACCAAAAGAATTGATGAAATGGTTGTCATTAGCTGAATTGTGGTACAACTCCAAATTCCATACCTCTATATTGACTACACCTTTTGAGGCAGTCTATGGTCAAGCACCACCAATTCATATTCCATACATTGGAGGTCTGAGTAAAGTTGACGCTGTGGATAGGACTTTAGCAGCTAGAGAGCAAGCTATCCAATTGCTTAAGTTTCATTTGATAAGGGCTCAGAACAGGATGAAACAACAATCAGATAAAGGCAGAAGTGATAGGGTGTTCAAAGAGGGTGACATGGTCTTCCTTAAGCTACAGCCTCACAGACAAGTGTCCATTAGACAAGGGAAACAAAAAAAATTCTCACCTAAGTACTTTGGACCTTTTAAGGTCATTGGGAATATACTCAATATAGGACAAGTGGCATATAAGCTAGAATTGCCTAATCATAGCGAAATACACAATGTATTTCATGTGTCCCGGTTAAAACTTTGTAAGGGACAACCTCAACCCTCCCAAATTGTTGACCTTCCTAGTTGCAACCAAGAGGGAGATAGCAGTTCAACCCCTGGCAATTCTGGATAGGAAGATGGTTAAGAAGAGAAATGATGTTGTGGTGTATGGGTTGATCCAATGGACTAATGGGACACAAGATGATGCAACTTGGGAAAACTTGGAAGAGTTGTATGCCATGTTTCGAGCTTTTGATTCTCATTCTTGAGGACAAGAATGATTTGAAGAAGAGGGGATTGATAGGAGCTGTTAGTTAATAAGCTCTCATTGTAAATAAGTTAGTAAGTTGGTTAAGCTTTTGGCATGTGAGGCGCAGGTGTGTTGATACACACTTGAGGTGCACGTGACATACACTCCATGGGTTAACCAACTTACCCGCCTACTTTCCCTTTTAAATACTTGTAACTGTAATTCATTTTAGCAAGTTTTATGAATACAAATTCCTTCTTTGAATCTCTCTCATTGTAACAACTTATCAAAACACAACCTCCATTGATAATACTTTAGATTTCGTTGATCCTTTCTAACTCTGATTAACCAAGTTCCTAGTAAAACACTCTTATCGATCTTAATTGGTCCTAACTGTGTCTATCAGAAAAACATAAATAATAATAAAAAGAAGATACAACCTAGAAGCCTATTACAAAGTATTAGCTAACGTAACAAATAAACTCCAAGGTTAAAAGACATCTTCTACATCTTTATTTAAACTTGTAAAACTAAGAACAAAAACAAAGGATCGGTTTGGTTAGTCTAATGAAGAACCGGTTTTCAAAAGTGTATACACTTTTGAAGAGCTTAAGAACTGAACTGAGTATAATCGGCCTGTTTGGTTTTTCGTTTAGTAGGCCCGCTATGATTTTTGCACAGCCAAAGCTGGTAGGGCAAGCGGAATTGATAGGCTTAGATTATTTCCGATTCATTAAAGTGTTACAAGTCAAAGTTAATAAGGACCAGTTATGACAACTACTAAAATTCAGAGGACTAAAGAAGACAACTTTCATAATAGTTTCAGCTTTGGCGCCAAAAGTTGTTATTCTTCTTTCTACTTAAACCAACCCTTCATTTGTATCATATTCATTCTTGATTTCAGTTACAAACTCTCTCTCAATTCTTGTAATCATTTGTGTAAACCACATCTTAATAATAACAATCCCATTTCGGATCTTGCATCTTGTGAATAGATTCCTAATGTGTTGTTGCAATTGTTGATCACGTTTTCATTTCTTGTTGATTTCTAAACGTGTGTTACAATTGGTATCAGAGCGATCCTTGACCACCATTAATGGTGAAATCATAGGATTCAGTTATTCCGTTAGCATTCGCCATTACACTGATTGAAGATCTTGATCTTTTGATCACCCATTACACATACATAAATTCCGGTCAAACTAGACCAACTGTCTAATCATAAATACGTCTTGATTAATTTTCCGTTTCCATTTCCAAAATACGTTAGTTAGGAACTGTGTGGTGGTTTGTTTTCCTGGTGTGACTGAATCAGTGGTGGTTAAGAACAGAGAGAGAATATGGTGGAGACAAGATCTGTCATTAATGGTGCTTCTCGCCAAGAAGGCACCAATACCAATACTGGAACACAATTACTAGAGAGTATTGCTACTCAATTGGCAACATTAATGGGGGCTGTGGCTACACTCACTACTGATATGAGACTCATGCAACAAAGATTGAATGTGGATGAAGGCACAAGTCAAAGAAGGGAGGTTCTTGGAAGTCAAACTGTGCAGTACAATGGTCAAAATGGAGGACAATATGGAAGATTGTCTAAGATTGAGTTCCCTAAGTTTGATAGTGATGATGTTCAAGGATGGTTGTATAGGGTGCAGATGTTCTTTGAGATGGATCAAATTGTGCATGATGAACAAAATATTAGGTTGGTTTCCATGCATGTGTTTGGAAAAGCTCTTGTTTGGCATACTCAGTTTATGAAGAAGTTTGGAGAGGTGATGACTTGGCCTTTGTATGAGACTCATGTGAGGAAGAGATTTGAGCCAGTTTTTGAAGATCCAGTGATGGAACTTAAGAATCTCAAACAGACATCTAGTGTGCAGGTATACCAAGATTCTTTTGAAGTACTGCTGAATAAAGTTGAATTGCCTGAAAAGTATACAGTTAGCTTGTCTATTGGGGGTTTAAAAGATGAAATTGCATATGTAGTTAGGATGTTTGCACCTACTACTTTAACTGATGTGTTCAATTTGGCAAAGTTGCAAGAAGCTAATATTTCTGTGACTAAAAATAAAAGTGCACCTTTGTTGAGTACTCCTAGGCCTAATGTGATGAATGGTAGCAATAACAGAAATGTGCATAACAATTTTAGGAGTAATCAAATTGTGAGTAACAATAAGCCTTTACCAAATAGGCAGTTTAAGAGATTGACACCACAAGAATTGGAGGAAAAGAGAGCCAAACACCTCTGTTTTTATTGTGATAAAAAATATACACCTGGCCATAAGTGCAGTGGACAGTTGTACTCTTTAGAGGTGATAGGTGATGAGATGGGAAGTGATGATGAGGATTTGTTGTTGACTGAGGAAGGAGTTGTGAGTTCTTACACTAGTCTAATTGATGAACCTCCACTCATTTCTTTGAATGCATTAACTGGTGTCAATACCTATAGAACAATGAGGGTCAGAGGTTGCGTAAGAAAGAACATGTTGCATGTTTTGGTTGATTCAAGAAGCACTCATAACTTTTTAGATTTAAGTACTGCTAAAAAGTTAGGGTGTAGGTTGACTAAAATATGTCCTTTAGAAGTTTCAGTGGCAAATGGTAATGTGATGAGCAGTTTGTATGAGTGTAAGAATTTTACTTGGGAGTTTCAAGGTATTTCTTATACTTCTGATGTGTTAATTTTACCCTTGGGTGGGTGTGAGATGGTACTTGGAATTCAATGGTTGTCTACCTTGGGATGGGTTAGATGTCACTTTAAGAACTTGATTATGGAATATACCTACAAGGGAAGGAAGATTGTGTTAAGAGGAACTCAAAGAAACCACTCTCAAGTGGATGCAAGGTAAGCAAAACTATGATAGTAAAGTGATAACAGCTGAATTGACTGCTATGGCTGTGTGTGATTACTCTGCTACTTTGTTGAAAATGGAATCTGAGTTGAATGGTGACAAAGAGTTAAAGTGTGTTCTTGCTGAATTCAAGTCAGTTTTTGATGTACCCAAAGAATTACCACCAAAGAGAACCCATGACCATACCATTCCCCTTATGCCAAATACTCCACCTGTCAATATAAGACCTTATAAGCACCCTCCACAACAGAAAGATGCAATTGAAGCAATGGTAAAAGAGTTATTGGATTCAGGAGTGATTAGAAACAGTCAAAGTCCTTTTTCATCTCCTATAGTTATGGTTAAAAAGAAAGATGGTTCTTGGAGGATGTGTGTGGACTACAAGCAGCTCAACAAGTCCACAGTTAAAGATAAGTTTCCAATACCAGTTGTGGAAGAACTGATTGATGAACTACAGGGGTCAAAGTTCTTTTCAAAGTTGGATTTAAGGTCAGGGTATCACCAAATCAGAATGCATGAGAATGATGTGTACAAAACAGCATTTAGAACACATGAGGGCCACTATGAATTTTTGGTGATGCCTTTTGGACTCACCAATGCCCCATCAACATTCCAATCTTTGATAAATTCAGTGTTCAAGAAGTTCCTCAGGAAGTTTGTGTTGGTTTTCTTTGATGACATACTAGTATACAGTGATAGCTTGGAATCTCATTTTAACCATTCGAAACAAGTATTGCAAGTCATGAAGGATAACTCTTTGTTTGCTAAGGAGTCTAAGTGTGTTTTTGCTACTTTAAGTGTTGAGTATTTGGGACACATTATATCTGATAAGGGGGTGGCAATTGATCCTAGTAAGATAAAAGCTATGCAAGAGTGGTCAGTTCCAACAAGTGTCAAGCAACTCAGAGGTTTTCTTGGGCTAACTGGTTATTATAGGAAGTTTATCAAAAACTATGCAAGTGTGAGCAAACCATTGACTGTATTGCTCAAAAAGAATGCTTTTCAGTGGGATGAATATGCACAAAAAGCTTTTGAGGCACTTAAAGAAGCAATGGTACAAGCACCTGTGTTAGCCATGCCAAATTTCAACAAGGTCTTTACTGTGGAAACTGATGCTTCAGGGGTAGGAATTGGGGCAGTTTTATAACAAGATGGGCATCCAATTGCATTTCTGAGCAAAACCTTGTCAACCAAACACCAGTCCCTCTCAACTTATGAAAAGGAGTTTTTAGCAGTTTTGATGGCATTAGATAAGTGGAGGGGGTATCTACTTGATAGACATTTCAAAATAAAAATAGACCATTTCAGCTTAAAATACCTGTTGGGACAAAGGTTGACAACTCCTTTCCAAGTTAAATGGCTACCTAAATTGTTGGGATTTGATTATGAAATTTCTTATAAGAGTGGGTCTGAAAATGTAGTGGCAGATGCCTTGTCAAGGGTATCAAGTGGACTTGAGCTCAATGCTGTTGTTCTCACTTCTATTGCTTCTGATCTATTGCAACAAGTCAAGAATAGTTGGGAGCAGGATGTTGGGTTAAAGAATGTTATTCAGCAGATACAAAACAGTACTTATAACAAGAATAAATTCACTATGGTAGATGGACTGTTGAGAAGGAAGGAGAAGTTAGTGGTAGGAGATGATATAAAGTTAAGAAAAACCATCATTCATTACTATCATTCAGATGCTATGGGAGGACATTCAGGTACTGCAGTAACTTTGCACAGAATCAAAAGTATGTTCTATTGGAAGGGTATGCAGAAAATGGTCAAACAGTTTGTAAGGGAATGTGATGTGTGTCAAAGGGAGAAACCTGATTTGGCAGCTTATCCTGGTCTTCTAAAACCCCTACCCATACCAGAAAAGATTTGGTCTTCAATCTCCATGGATTTTATTGATAAATTACCTAGTTCACAGGGAAAAACAGTCATATTGGTGGTGGTAGACAGATTGTCAAAACAGGCTCATTTCATTGCTATGCAACACCCTTTTACTGCTAGTACAGTAGCTCAGTTGTTCCTTGATCATGTGTACAGATTACATGGGTTACCTGAGTCAATTGTTAGTGACAGAGATAAAATTTTCTTAAGTCATTTCTGGCAGTCAATGTTTAAAACCTTGAAAGTGCAACTGAAACTATCTACAGCCTATCACCCTCAAACAGATGGGCAGACTGAAATTGTAAATAAGTGTTTAGAATGTTATCTTAGATGTATGACTGGTGAAAAGCCAAAAGAGTGGGCTGCTTGGTTACCTATGGTTAAATTTTGGTACAACACTAACTTCTATTCAGCCATCAACCCAACTCCATATGAGGCAGTCTATGGTCAAATACCACCAAACCATATTCCCTATGTACCTGGAGATAGCACAGTGGAGGCAGTTGACAGGACAATGCAGGCTAGAGAAAGTGCTTTACAGATGTTAAAGTTTTATTTGCAGAGGGCACAAGATAGAATGGTCAATCAAGCTAACAAACACAGAAGTGACAGGGTATTAGAAGTTGGCATGTGGGTGCATTTGAAACTTCAACCTCACAGACAAGTTACTATAAGAAAAGAACATCAACACAAACTATCATCAAAGTACTATGGACCTTTCATGATCATTGAAAAGATTGGTGCAGTAGCTTACAAGTTGGATTTGCCTTCTACAAGTCAAGTTCATCCAGTTTTCCATGTATCACAGTTAAAATTGTGTAAAGGAAGTGACAACAAAATGGGAGTGCTACCTCATTGTGGTCCAAATGGTTTACTTGCAGCTGAGCCTATTTCCATCTTGGATAGGAAGCTAGCTAAAGTCAATAATAGAGCTGTGGTCTATGCCCTGGTCAAGTGGTCAAATCACACAGATGAGGATGCTACATGGGAGAATCTAAATGATTTGTTGCAGAGGTATCCGGAGTTTGAAAACCAAGCTTGAGGACAAGCATTGTTTGAAGGAGCAGGGATTGTTACAAGTCAAAGTTAATAAGGACCAGTTATGACAACTACTAAAAGTCAGAGGACTAAAGAAGACAACTTTCATAATAGTTTCAGCTTTGGCGCAAAAAGTTGTTATTCTTCTTTCTACTTAAACCAACCCTTCATTTGTATCATATTCATTCTTGATTTCAGTTACAAACTCTCTCTCAATTCTTGTAATCATTTGTGTAAACCACATCTTAATAATAACAATCCCATTTCGGATCTTGCATCTTGTGAATAGATTCCTAATGTGTTGTTGCAATTGTTGATCACGTTTTCATTTCTTGTTGATTTCTAAACGTGTGTTACATTTCTTGTTGCAATGGAAGGGTTCAAGCACGAGGGAGGTAAACGGCTACAAGCTCTGGTACTCCGGCTCTAGGTCAGCGAGAAACGGAGTTGGTGTTATTTTGGCGGCAGGTCTCAAGGATAATGTAGTGCAAGTGACCCGGAGTAGCGACAGGATTATGGCGATTACTTTGGTTATCAATGGGGAGACCGTCAACGTTATCAGCGCATATGCACCACAGGTGGGCAGGAGTGAAGCAGAGAAGAAGCGTTTCTGGGACGATCTTGACGAACTCGTGAGGGAATGCCCGTCGGATCGGCGCTTGTTTATAGGCGGTGACTTGAACGGCCATATAGGTGCGGATGCAGATGGTTACGAGGAGATACACGGAGGGTTTGGCTTCGGAGTTAGGAATGACGAAGGTCGAGCGATTTTAGAGTTTGCTACCGCTCACGACATGGTAGTAGCGAACTCTTTCTTCAAGAAGATGGATGTTCACTTGATCACTTTCCGGAGCGGGGGCCACAACACCCAGATTGACTATCTGTTGGTGCGAAGAAGGGATCTTAGTAAATGCAGGGACTGTAGGGTTTTCCCAGGCGAGACTTGCTCATTCCAACACAAATTGGTAGTAGCTGACATGCTTTTCGAGAGGCAACAATCGAGGAGATTAGTGACCGGGTTTCCGCGGATTCTTTGGAAGAATTTGAACGGTGAGGCGGCAGAATCGTTTAGAGCGAAAGTCTCAGAGGGACTTGCTACTCAGTCGGAGGACTTGGCTGCTAGAGACGCGGACCAGTTGTGGGGCACCCTTGCCGGCATTATCAAAGATGCATCAAAGGATTCCCTTGGGGTGGCTAGAGGGACATCAAGGTCTCAACCGGCCAACAGAGAATCTTGGTGGTTTTGCGAGGAAGTGCAATCCAAAGTCACCGAGAAACAATCTAGGTTCAGATAGCTTCTTTTGTGCCGAGAGGGTCGCCAAGCCGACATTACTGCGGCAGAAGAGAGGTATAAAGTAGCTAAAAGAGAAGCGAAAAAGGCAGTAGCTCTGGCAAAGGATAAGGCGTATGAAGATTTGTATAAGAAAATGGACTCCAAAGAGGGGGCTAACGACATTTTCAGGATCGCTAAAGCCCGAGAGAGGAGAAGGAGGGACTTAGGATGCGTAAAGTATATCAAAGATGAAGGAGGACAGAACATTGTAAACGTAGAGGATATAAGGAAGAGATGGAGAGAGTACTTCTCCTCTCTTTTCAATGTAGGAAGGGCAGCGACGGAACAAGAGAACCTTAGCCAACGTACAGAGTGCTACTATTCGAGGATTAGTCAACCAGAAGTGAAGATCGCACTACAGAAGATGGGAAGAAACAAAGCGGTAGGGCCGGACCAAATCCCAATAGAAGCTTGGAGGTGTCTGGGAGATAGGGGATTAGATTGGTTGACGTGCCTCTTCAACAAGATCTTCTACGGGGACAAGATGCCAGATGAATGGAGACTCAGCGAAGTCATCCCCATCTACAAGAATAAGGGAGATGTACAAGCGTGTAGCACTTATAGGGGCATTAAGCTTCTCAGCAACACAATGAAGCTTTGGGAGAGGGTTATTGAGAGAAGGTTGAGAAGGGAGACGAGGGTGTCAGAGAACCAATTTGGTTTTATGCCAGGAAGGTCCTCGATTGAGGCTATTCACCTTCTCAGAAGTCTCATGGAGAAGTATAGAGAAAGACAAAAGGACTTGCATATGGCGTTCCTTGATCTTGAAAAGGCTTATGAATTATGATAGCGTCCCGCGCGAGTTGATTTGGAGAACTCTTATCGACAGAAGAACCCCAAATAGATACGTGAGAGTCATTAGGGACATGTACGAGGGTGCTAAGACTCGTGTACGGTCCTCAGTGGGGACCTCAGAGTTTTTCCCTGTGGAAGTTGGGCTCCACCAGGGATCCGCCATTAGCCCCTACCTTTTCGCCTTGATTCTAGATGAGTTAACTAGAGGGGTACAAGAGGTCATCCCGTGGAACATGATCTTTGCTGATGACATTGTGTTGGTGGCAGAATCGGCGGAAGGGTTAAACACCAGACTCGAGCACTGGAGGAAGGCTCTAGAAGACAATGGCCTTCGGGTGAGCAGGGAGAAGACTGAATACATGAGATGTGATTTTGGGAGGATTGAGCCAGGTCACCGCGAACACATTGATATTCATATCGGTTATCAGATCCTGACACCCAAGGAGTCCTTTAGATACCTGGGATCGATAATACATAAATCAGGGAGGATAGATGAGGACGTAACCCACCGGATTAGAGCGGGGTGGGTGAGATGGAGGGCGGCTTCGAGGTCCTTTGCGACAGGAACATCCCATTTAAGTTAAAGGGAAAATTCTATAAGGTGGCGATTAGACCGGCTATCTTGTACGGCTCTGAATGTTGGCCCATATTAAAGGCACAGGATAACAGGGTAGAGGTGAAGATGGACTTGTGGTAAAACCTTGCTTGACATGATCCCGAACGGAGTTTTCAGAGCAAAACTTGAGGTCGGGAATATTGTTTCGAAAATGAGAGAAGGAAGGTTGAGGTGGTTCGGACATGTCAGGAGGAGGCCACAGTCAGCGCCAGTTAGAAGGGTCGAAGCGCTAGATGTAGATGGCGTGAGAAGGCGAGGCAGACCCAATATCAGATGGGAGGATAGACTTAAGCTTGACATGATGGAGCTTAGTTTGACCGAGGACATGATCTCAGATAGGAAGGGGTGGAGGGATAGAATTAGGATTTGCGGGTAGTGGTGCTAGGTGCATGGCTTTTAGGTGTCCCCTTTTGCCTCCTTGCGTGTTTTGTTGTGTGGCCTCTTTTTTGCTTTGCCGTAGTCTTAAGCCCCGTGCGTGGTTTGCGTTGCGCTAGTGTTGCTCCCTTAGGTTTTGCCTACTTCGTATTGCTCCCTGCGTTTTTTTTTTTTTTGGTGCTACGTGTTTTTCTGCTTGAGCTTTTTACCTCGTGTGCTTCTTTGCTTTGCTCTGTGTTGCCCCCTTCTTTTGGTGTGCCTGGGCTTTTGGGTCTATCTCTGTTGCGCTTTGCTATTGGCTTATTTTCGGCGTGCTGTGCATGGTTCCTTTTCCTGTATGCCCTGCTTGCTTGTTTGCTTGCTTGCTTTTTACTACACTTTTGCCTATTGTTTCTGTCATATGCTATCTCTATCCTTTGCACTAGCACACATGCACTTGCCGGAGGTCTCGTTGGAAGCAGTCTCTCTACACACGGGTTTACCCTGGTGTAGGGGTAGGATCTGTCTACATTTTACCTCCCCCATACCCTGCCTAGGCGGGATTGGGTTTGTTGTTGTTGTTGTTGTTTGTCTAAACGTGTGTTACATAAAGTTCCAAACACTATAATCTACTTTAAAGTTACAACTTGAAGTATTGTCCTACTTAGGACCATTGTACATAACCCCTATCTGCTAAAACAAAAGAAAAGAAACAAAGCATAGTATAAAGCTCAATTCCTCCAGCGAAAATGTGGTGACATTGTTGCATAAAGTTTTCCGATCTTTTCTTTAAGTACCCACTTGCTTTCCAAATTCCAATTATGAAAACATCATGGAGACACATATACTCCCTTTTCACAACCCTTTTTATTCCTTTCTATCGCTTATCATATACAAGCCTACAACTAACTTTTCCTTATTATTCACTTATAATTACAAGATAAAAAAACGGTATAAGCACCGAAAAAACCTTACTCTAAACCAACTGATTTGTATAACTAGCAAACACGCTAACCTTTGACCACATAAGAATAAGTATCTTGAGGAGTGAGAGCCACAAGGCTAAGCTTCAGATATAGGAAGCAAGAGTCCCTGAAAAAGTGCACAAAAAGCGTCCATTTTAGTTCTTTGTTAACCAGAGGTGACAATTTCGACCCATTGACATGTAACTGGGTAGATTCAGGTTATGTGTTTATCTCTAACGAGTCAAACAGGTAAAACAAAAAGTTGACTAAAACGGAATGGGTCAAACGGGCTTTTCACCCTAAGTGTAGTTATAATACATAAAACCTACCAAATCATTGCATTAGAAAAATATATCATAATGAAAATTTTGTTAT
Organism: Chrysanthemum makinoi; assembly: GCA_910596185.1. Lineage (NCBI taxonomy): Eukaryota > Viridiplantae > Streptophyta > Magnoliopsida > Asterales > Asteraceae > Chrysanthemum > Chrysanthemum makinoi. Next base: position 110,883,230 of record OU343224.1, on the reverse strand, counting down.
CATATTTGACAGTTGACATGCTAGTTATTATAAAAGATAATAAAATAAATAAATAGAAAAATGTTTTTGGTCCAACCAACCTGACCCGTTCCAACCCTACCACAACATTTACCAGTTTCGACTTACACTAAAAAGTTACCAGATTACATGAAAGAGATTAATCAATATACCTGGGGATAGCGTGACTGAACGTTTTTATCCACCATCGCTGTTGTGATGGAAGGATTTTTCGGATTTGACCGTGAGGATGTAGTTTTAGATGACACAGAAGGCAAAGTACGCCAAAGCCAAGAATCTGATGGAGATTTTGGTAATGGTGGAGGAGCAGGCAACTCCAATCCGTTTTTTTTAGCAGCTTTGACTTTTTTGTCAACCTTGGGATCTTTGCAGACACCCGTGTCTTTGATCATTTCTTTATCCGGTTTCAATTTATTAGCAAACACGTCTGACTTGAATGACTCAGCAGGAATATGTGAAATTTCAAAAATACCAGCATCATTTTCTTTCAATTCGGGTTTGACAGTTTCCACTTTATGTACAGTATCAACGTAAAGAGTCTTCTCAAACATAGGACTTTGGGGCTCTGCTTCTTTTTCATTTTCGTAAGCTAGTAACTCCTTGAAGCTAACTAGCACTTTGTTTTGTGGATTTACTTCTTTTCTTTCAGATATAGGAGGTGGAAATGATTTTATAAGATTATTTGAAGTCCCACGACCTTGTAAGCGATCGTAAAGTCCTGTTCCCTCTAGTTTTCTGAAATTTATCAGGTTGGTAGCTTCGGTTGACTCGTTCTTACATACAGTTTCATCTTTTTGGTGCTTGACGGGTGATTTGTGCTCATATGAAGCAACTCTAGCAGGCTAATAAGATTCAAGAAAAAAAATAAACATGTAAACCTTCAAACTCAGAATGAAATATAGTTAAGTTGGGTTACGGATAGTCAAACAGGTAACTTTTTGGTATGGCGGACACTTTAAATCCAAAAAAGTTACTCTCTAATATATTATGGAAAGCCTAACGTGTCAAATTCGTATACAAAACTTATAATTTCAATAATATACTATTTTGTTTAACAAAATGTAATGAGGTTTCATGAAATAGAAATACACCTTTAGCAACTTTCACATTGTTCAACCGCCTTGACCCGGTAAAATATATGACAACGCATATCAACCCATTCATTAGAAAATGGGTTAAAATTTATATGTGAACTGTAAAAGATATATACCTGAGAATTAGCAGATGAAGCGGCAGCACGCCTTCTATTGGCGGAAGATACTGGCATTTTGGTCCTGACACTCAATCCCGGTACTGGATTTAAAAGACCTATAGAACCCTTTAAACAAAAATGTGGAAGCAATCCACAAACCTTAAATGACATGTTCTCATGCTCGTCAAAATCAGACTCGCTATCTTCGTCATCATTATCATTAAGCTGTAAAAAGTTCGGACCATACGTAAGTTGTGGCTTCTCATTTTCCCTATTCACTACCTTTTTCACCTCTCGTGGCTTTTCTTTAATCATTTCTTTTCTAGGAACCGGTCGAGGTACTTTTGGCACATATTCATCCTGTGGGAGTATATCAAGCGAATCCATAAAGACGTCATCATGACTATCATGATCATCATCTCTTGAACGAGAATCTTTTGAGCTCTCAGAAGGATCTTTTCTGAGGCCATTGGCCTCATTAGTTGTTATATCAAAATCTTGTTTTATCGGTCTTGAAATCCTACCTGGAGGAAGCTTTGGAACTATAGGATATTTTTGTGGTTGCCGTTCATCCTTTGGTCTTCCTGGACTTTGTTCCCACACAAAAGGAACAGTTCCAGCATCTCTTAATGGCCCCGAATGCAATTCAGATTTATAAGATGGACTTGGAAGTAGAGCGGGAGCTGAACTTTCATTCTTTCGCCGAGCATCCTTTTGGGAACTAGCTAATTTCGATGGGTTCCGTCTCACAGAAAGAAGTGGTCGATTGAAGTTTAATTTCTTGTCCTCCATCAAAATCTTCAAAGAACTGCCAACAACTAGCTCTGCGTATTTAAACATTTCAATATTACAGTCAGATAGCTAGTGCGATAAATATCTAGGACATAACAAGCAATGTTAAATTTATTGATAATTGCAATCGAGTAAGATCAGCAATTACTTCACCACAAAAATAGCATCCTTTTGATGATAATATTTAAACCAAGTAATTTCATAATCCAAAATAAAAATGACACTTATACATTATAACTTAACTCAACGTCTCACTGTTTATACAGTAGGTTTTTTTCTATAGATGGAAAGATTCATCCTGACCCAAAAGCCGAATTGCCATAACATTAACACAACCAGAAACGAGAATTAGGGACATTACTTCTTCAAAGTACTGAATAAATAGATCTGAATGAATAATCAAGATTTGGTTTTACACCTAAAAGCACACTATTTCCATAAAAACACAAACAGCTTTCACAATCACCTACTCTAGTAGTCTAGTTGCTTAAAATTGTAGAATTCAACCCCCAACAAGTCACAACCCTAATTAATGTGTTCAAACGATGATTACCATTTTGAGCTAAACTAAGTGGTGCATCAACAAGAACAGCTGTATATATTGCCATAAATCATGATATGAATATGAGATATGATCTCTAACGCGCATAACACCACAACACGACTAAAAAAATTATTCTTATGTAAAAATGCATGTTTAGTTGTTTACATTAAACTACATGAGAATATCATCATTTTGCAACCAAATCATATTTAGGAATTAGGACATAAAGAAACTACAAAATATAAGCAAAAAACTCAAACTCCAAAATCACTATCTAGGAATCTTAAAGCTCAGAAATTGACTTCCTACATAAATCGAGAGAGAATCGTATTACTCAACATCAACATCAACATCATTCATATTAATTGGTTTTCCTACATGTCTTAGTTACAAAAGAATTACTTCTCAATCACCCCAGATCACAAAACTGTTCCTAATAAATACCTTTTTAATCATCAACCAACATATGAAGTTACAGAATAATAAAAACTGCTTATTCTGTTTCAAAAAAGCATATTAACTCCAATAAATACCTTTATAACTTGTTTCACTCACAAATGGTAAAATAACAAAGTTTACCCTCTAAACTTTTTTATTTACTATATCAAAACCACAAAAAGTACATAAGTCTTGATATCAATCCTAAACACCACTTTCTAGCAAAAATAACAAACTCATGAACAAAAAACACACATGAAACAAAAAACATAAACTAATGAACTAAAAAAACAATCATAGAAAACAGAAAAAAAGAGCAAGAAACAAACCTTAAAAACTCAAATGATCATAAACCAAAACAACCCAAGAAGCATAAATAATAAAAAGATAGACTAATGATCAAGAAACTTATAACATTTACTATAAGAAAACAAACAAGCTAGGAATAAACCAAACCATACGTTAGTTATTCTTCTGCTGCTTCTTCTTCTTATAAAAACAATCTGCCAAATGGAATCTTGAGCGAAATTATTTGCAAAGATTGAAGTTTTTAAAAATGGAAATATTATTTATTATAAGATTCGATACGTTTCATAGTATTTATTGAAGTGGACAAGTGATGTGTTTTGACTTGCTTTATAGAGTCAACCTCTTTTGGCATAAATGCATAATAGAACATTCATTGGTTGTGACATTTTTACTTAGACATTAAAATACTTTCTTGGACTTGTATATATCTTTTACCTCATTTTTTATTCACTAGAATTTACTTATAACTAAACCATCACTAAATGAGTTTAGTGCTAAAACATTTGATTTACTTACAAGTTTTTTTGAATTTTATTTTAAGCGGTCAGAAAATGATAAAAATTATTAATGACAATATCTCACTTACATCGCATACATCTAAGTCATATACTTATTTGTTAAGATGACATGAGCAAAATACCTTATCCGTTTATGGTTTAAATTTTTTTGACTAATTTATTTGTTTTCATCTCACTATTATTGTAAATCTTTCTACCTTGATGTGTCTTAAATATGTTCTTTATATTTCATTTAACAAAAAAGATAAAGAAAATAGAGATTTAATGTATCAGAAAATATTTTTTATCTTTATTTTTACATTTTTAATACTTTTAGAATTAAGTTCAAAAGATTAAAATAAAATAAGTAAATTTATTATAAAATTAAGTATCATGTTTACAAGTTTTAAGTTTTTTTCATTAACAATATTTAGATCCAACTTTAAATCTCACCATCTCTATTTTTTGTGTTTCATTTTTTATAAGTCTATATAACTAATTGATATTCCAAAATTCTAAATTCTCTCAAAATTAACACCCTCAATAATTAGTATTATTATATTTACAGTGAACACATTCAATACGAAATACCTACACTGATGACAAACCAGTAGCTTTATACAACAAACATTCATTATAAATTTCCTCAGTTTCAATATTACTATCCATCTTTCTTATCTGGTTGATTTCAAAATAATTATCTATTAAAAATAGATAAGTAAGGTTGATCGAGTTGGATATACCACTGTTACTTGAACTTATTAGTTAATGGTAAAAATGTTAGTTTGTAACATTTGGATAACTTTTCTTGGCTCCTTTCTTCTTGAACTTAAACTCGCCACCATTTTGTTAACTTGGTGACATACACAAACTACTTTTTGTTTTTTGTTTTTCTTTTTTTAAAGCTATGAGAATCATATAGTGATTGAAAAAACTTACAAGGACTATTTAGAGGTAATGTAATAAAGCACAAGGACTCTTTCGATCATTTTGTTAAAAGTCGTTGTCTCAATTAAGAATGAGAATAAAAAGTGGGAAATCTGTGACCAATTCAGGCTCTTACTCGTGGACCGCGGTGCCATTACGTCAACGGCGAATTTATTATCGCCCTCGTAACACTCAAATTATTTTACTAATAACATCTACGCTACTTATAATGCACGAACACACCTCACTCTTAATTTTAAAACGTACAAAAAATTAAGCATGATTTACAACAATTTAATGCACACAATTTTCAGAATTACAACAAAGTAAGCATATTGTACAACAAAATAAAGCGTGGTGTCATTTTAAGACCAAAATTCTATCAAACAACATTAATGATATTAAAAACACTCATTCACCAAAAATTACAACCATTTAAGCACAATGTACAATAGTTGCAAGCAATTTTCAGATTTACAAAAAAATAAGCATAGTGTACAACAAAATAAGCATGATGTAATTTTCAGACTTATTTTCAGATTTACAACATTAATGCTATTAAAGTGGTCAATGTTATTAATGACTATAAAGACTACTACTTACAAAAAAAGAAACATAGTGTACAACACTTTAATGCACATAATTTTCAGACGTACAAGGCAAGAAGCATAGTGTACAACAAAACACCACATTAATGTTATTTAATGTAGTCAATTATTTAACTGGTCAATAAATACAATTAATACAGTTATTAAAACACCCCTTACATAAGAAATATAAATTATCAAGCATATTGTACAACAAAATAAAACACAATTCCTGCATTAAATTTCACTACTACAAGTAATAAAGCACATTATACAAATATTCAAGCCCGAACGGGCAACGGGCAACGGGCCAAATGGGCTTGAGCCTGGGCGCGGACCAAACGGGCTCGAGCCCGAGCAGACACGGGCCAACGGGTTCGAGCCCGAACGGGCACGGGCTATACGAAATTCTTGAAATCCGTATACTTATTGTTAAAAAGAACATAATAAACTAAAATACATTATTTATCGAAAAAAATTATTTCAGAGTACCCGTCGCTGCAACTGCTAGTTTGTTAACTTAATTGTCAATACTGTTTTATTACCTCAAGATTAGTCCGATGGACGTGTATGACTTGTGGTTTTTATTTTTAGGTTTTAGTATAACAAATATATACTAAAAAGTAATTAAAGGTTAAATTAAATAATTTACAACTATAATTGATGTTACCATAATATATATATGTTTTAATTGTAAAATTCAATTCAAAATTGTAATCTGTTAGAAAATCTGATTTTAATTACAATTTGTTCTATTAAAACCTAAAAATAAAACCACAAGTCATATAAATATCATTTAGTATATTGTTTAGTATATATATAAAAGAATAATTTTCTTTTTACCCGATGGGCGGGCATGACTTGTAATTATAATTTTTATGGTGTCAGTTAACGGAAAATTATTTTTAAGGCCGTCGTTGTTATTTAATTTATTATTGTTTTAGTTTACGTTTAAAAAAAATTTTTAAAAAAGAGGAGCTTGACGTAAATTTTAATTGTTTTTTTGTATTTTAAAAAAAGAAGATTTGTTTTGCTATTTAAATTTTTTAGTAATTTTTATAGTGTTAGTTAACGGAAAATTATTTTTAGGGACGTCGAGTTTATTTAATTTTTTTATGGTATTAGTTTACGTGTAAATTTTTTTAAGAAAAGGCAAGCTTGACGTACATTTTAATTGTTTTTTTTTGTAAGCTTATGAATATTGTTGATATATTTGACTATAGCGAAAGAAGGCGGGTAAAAAATAGCTGAAAAAGTGACAAAGGAATAAATTAAGCAACGGTAAATGAAGTACCAACATCGTAATAAATTATCCGCCATTACAAAGTATATGCTTTTAGTTCAAATGCGAAATAAAGTAAACACTTAAATATTGAGAACTAAATCAAACCTAACCAAAACAGATGGATACAAATTTATTATGAAGTCTTTGTGAGGGACCATACCTTCTGAACATAACCTTCTATATACCCGAAGCATGTTTTTGTATAGAGGTAAGGAGTGAGATCTAGAACAAAGCCAAAACGGTCACAAACATTAATCAATGGCCTTACACCGGGAAGCTTGGCTTCCATCAGAAAATTTTTGGCCTTCTCAGGCTCTCAGCACAATAGAAATTAGATTCCCTTGATACACGCTCAACCTCCTTGATTTTTCCCGTCTTTGCAGCTGCCTCAATGTGCTTAAAATGTATGTCCGGATCCTCACTGTGATGTTGAATGTTAGTAAATGCAAGTTCGTGGCACAACACAATATATCAAACATTAAAAGCAACATTGGCGCACAATGCAACATTCAAAAGGATTACCTGGAGCTTAAATATGACCCCAAAAAGAAGTAAAGGCCTTCATATGACTTAAATTGCTCAAAAAGTTTAATACATGCTTCCACTCCCAGTTGCTCACAATATTCCTTAGCAACCTAGAATCCATAGAATGTTATTGCTCGCCAACAAATTACTCCACATGTTTCACTTAGAAGTTCAAATAATAATAGGTAACATTAAAAATAAGCCATCATTACCTGAACTATTATCTGAAGGTTTCCTTTCAGATTGACGAGTAAAAGATCCTTCATGCACGCTAAGGCCCATTCCTTTGATAGAGTCCCAAAAAACTATGCAAGGGACTATAAAAATTAAAGCTAGTTGGATACCATTCATGCTAAATGCCATTAGGTACACAAGTAGAAGAACAACAGACATGTGGCTCTATGGCATGAGTATTCACAATAACACGTTTGATATTTGGGAATTCACTGAAATGCTGCAAAAATAACCGAGTTTCGATCAAACAGATGATACATATTTGAAAAAAAACATACAAGTTTCGGAACATTAGCCAACCTAAAGGGCTTAGACATAAAGACCCGCTTTCTCACAAATTTGGGCAATCTGAGGACGATCATAGTGACTAAACATCTGATAAGAGTAGTGGATCTTATCTTTTTACTCTGTTTTGTGGAATTTGGATAGCAGATTATTGCCGCCCTTAGCTCTTGTTACTTTTCTAGCATATCATTTTTTTAGTGCTCATTATTCTAGCCTCACTAATCTATCATGAAAGTTCATATACATCCCAACATTCATAATCATATCAGTTTTCTTAGCCTTTATTTTTTTACAAGTTCCAGAAGCTATCGTTTTAAAAAGAAAGATGCAGCCAAGAACAAAGATGTCAACACATAAATGAGTAGCACTTAATCCATTAGATACATTACCATATTTCACTATCAACTCCTTCCAAATCACAGTCAAAGAATTAGAGATCACAGTCCTGTAAGATTTCAAGAACCCCGACCATCCCACGTGTCATAAAATAATAATGAATACTGACAAATATGTTAAATAAAATAATTGGAAACAAAAATATATTGCTCATATTATATGTAAAAAGAACAATCATAAGTAAGAGAACAAATAAATTATATGGTGCTTATTTATATATGAAATAAAACTTCTTTCTACACAATGTTTGTTGTGTAGTTTATGTATTCTCCGTCTTTGTCACAACAAAAAATCTTCAAACCTTTTTTCGTCTTGACTCTTGAGACGGCGACATAATGTTTTCTGTTAATCTTTATCACATATCTACTCACCAAGTTGTGTTCCTCGTCAATAAGCCTCGCGATATTCGACTTTATTGTGTCCAAAACTTCAAAAGGTTCACAAATCAGTAACTATCGGTTTCTACGCGTTTATAAGATCAACTTCCTAAAGACATAGCGATTATATTCATTTGATAAGCATAAAATTCAAAATACAATTAGATCATAACATAAGTAATGGTCTCCTCATTACCTGAAATTTAGTTAAACATACGAAGTCAACTGTGTTTATTGAATTCTATGAATTAAAGTATGTTACTTGAACTTGTATATTTGGTTTTAAGTAATTAGCACATCATCCAAGTTAGGAATTATAGCTTAATATAAAGTTGTATTAAAAAGTACTAATAGCGCGCTTGTCTTCCCCGTGGCCTAAAAGCTCTCGTGCCTTTTGCTCGTTTTCTGCTGTGGTCACTGCCGCAAACACCAAATGGATATATAAACAATGTCAAGCTATTATGTAGCAGAGCTTGTTAGTGATGGAGGCTTGATTAAGATAATATAGAATATATGCGGCAGTTTCAACATTTTATTTAATTACAAATGCGTAAATGTTGTATGTATCATGTCTAACTGGTCAAAATGGGATTAAGTCAATTCCAGCTACACATAAAATGATCCACATGGGTTGAAATTCATTCGAAAAATAATTATACGCTTGGAATCGCAATATCAGAAAGTTACCATTTTGACACATTATACAAAGTGCCCATTTCACCACCTCTACCTTAGAAAACCATCGATTCAAAATTTTCAGGCGTCACGTACGCCTTTACAGTACTCTATGACTTACATGCCCATTTCGTGTTCCATGTTGCTATTTTCTTGAGGATAGCTAAACTCGTTTTCCAAGCATCAACATCACCCTCATCATCATGACCATCGACTATCGGGTTCCTGATAAAAGAATCATTTGCATTGATGAAAGTTTGAATTTTTATAGTTATCATTCATGAAGACTGAAAATCTATGCTACACTAACCTTTGAGTCTTTTGTATCTAGTCTTGTACTCGGGCAGGATTGATTACCTTCTCTTCTCTAGTACTCATAACACGGCCTGCATACTGGAAACGAACACTTGTTGTAAGCAGCAAATATATCACTAATTTCAGTAACGCCAACTGTGCCACTACATATCTGGCGTATCTTCCCATTCAAATTTTCAGTAAAAACTTGGCCTGCATCATAAATCAATAGCATAAGCAATGTGACCAGAATACTAAAGTAAAATGCTTTGCTATAAGCCAAATATTTGCCCTTATCTAGTTTTTTCATGTAAAATCTTGTTTTCATTCTTATTATGATTCTCGGTATAAACCAACTAAGCAAGTGTACAATCGTAATTGAATTTTGAATGAATATTATGATGGGAACATGAATCAAATGAAAGTACCTCGCATACTTAAAATAGTGGGAAGCAGGATTTTCTATACCCCATGCTCTGTGGTGTTGTGGCCTTAATCCAATTTTGAATGTACGCATCTTTTGATATAAGAGGGGCGGTTTTGCACACCTTGTTTTCTCTTGATAGTTTATCAGTTAACATGAGTGCAATAAGTTAAAACAAAAGAAAAAGAAAAGAAAAGCAGGTCAACAATTTACTGTTGGTAAATAGGAAGTAGGGGTGCCACATTGTCTGCATTCTTCATTTGTTGAGCATTAGTACAGAGGATAAGCATTTGAGATACACGAGGGCCGAATTTTGTCATCTGAAACGATTGTAGAATGGAGTTTTAAATAAGAATCAAGGCGACGCTGGTTAGGTCTCCTCCGCGTCAATTTTTGTAATAATAAAGAGGTGTTTTACAGATTTAGTTTAAATATCATTATGTCTGCTATTTTGACTTTACAAAAAATAGTTGTAATAACTTTGCAAATCATTTCACTTAGCTTAATGGATTTGTTGGCTTTACTACCGAGGCCCAAGGGTGTTTATACATGGCTGAGCTCATACGATTGCTGCTATTGCTTTGCTATGGACATCATTTCTTGTTCTTTCATTTCTTTAGTGGTTTAATATCTCTTTCCAGTTCTGTAAATGATAATTGTTAGGAAAGTTGGACTTGCTGAAAATCTTAATTGATGTCTATCCGTATGCATGTGAACAGGTATATAAGCTTTCTTTTCTTTTGTGCAACAGGATGCTCCTATACCACCATGTATCTCACAGTTTGAAGGAGGACTTGTGCAAGTATCGATTGAAGTGGAAGATCGAGCACATCATTCAGCAATTACAATTAAACCTTTTTCATCTGCTACCTTAGACTCGCTATTCCACCCTCTTTGAAGGGTCACCTGACTCATCACGAGGAAAAAAAAGGAAGAAACAGATTGTGGATTATGGTTGGTGACATAAATCATTCAACTCACCACGAGGAGCTTAGACTTGCTATTCCACCCTCTTTGAAGGGTCATCTGACTTAGTCTCAGACCTAAAACCTGGAGTCATGCATAAATAATGACGTTAACTACACTAGTCAACATAATAGAATTTTAGGTAAAAGATGGGAGACAAATGAAAGTACAGACCTTGCCCGTAAATTCTAAAAGTTCATTATTAGCTTCCCCACTTGCTGCAGGTGCAGCCACAGTGACTCTAACGTTATCAGCATTTACTCTTGCAAAAGTTTAGAACACACGTGTAAGTTTGGATATGATCACGAAAGATGAGCTAAGGTAGCAGATGAAAAAGATTTACTTGTAATCGTTGAACGCTGTGCTTGATCTTCCACTTCAATCGCTACTTGGCAAATTCCTCCTTCCAACTGTGAGATACATGGTGGTACAGGAGCATCCTGCAGCACAAAAGCAAACAAAGCTTATATACCTATTCACATGCATACGGATAGGCATCAATTAAGATTTGCAGAAAGGCTTTTTCCTTCCTATTCTCTTTCAGCCAATATATGACCTGAACAATAACGTTAATGACAAGAGCTTGGGTGAAGCGGGACAAGAAACCTACTTTTAATGACTAACAGTTAAAATAAAACTAAAAAGTACAAATGTATAAAATGGAAACATGAAAAATTAAAAATACATGGGAGATCCTAAAGTTGTTTCAGATCTTTAATGAATATTGTCACTTACACTGGAGGAACGATGCAACACTACCATTTTTTACAAGGTCACGGATAAAAAGGGTGCTAGAGTTCTCTTTAAAATAGGCAATGAGCCTCAAGATATTTGCGTGGTGAAGTTTTCCAAGAGCATGAATTTTTCCTTGGACAAAGTGCTCTTTCTCGACCAAAGCATCCTGCATTCTTCTCACCGTAATTTGTTTACCACTTTTCAAGGTGGCTAGATATAATGTCCCGTAAATTGTCTTGCTTATAACCTCTGCTACTGCTACAAGCAATTCTTCATCTGTAAACGAAGAGTCATCAAAATGAACAACCTTGTTATAGTCACGATTCCGATGCAGCTAATTTTGAGGTAACCATTCCATTGTCTAAGTTTTGAGCTTCCCAAATCCTTTTGATAGCTTTTGGTTTACCCTTGGCTGGAATTAATGACCATAGCTTGTCTGTTAGTTTCCCTTCTGTAACTGAAGACTCCAATCTCTCTTTTAAAGAAAGTATGAGTTCAAGCCTGGCAATGATCTCAGCCATTGTTGGCCGTTGATTGGGTCGATTATCTAGGTAGAGACATGCAATATGTGCAAACTTTTTCAAAGAGTTGCTTGAGACTTGCCCCTTGAGTCTCAAATCAATAATGCAGGTTAATTTTCCTTCTTTAATACAGCTTTGAGCCCACATTGCTAAGCCACATTGCTCTTCATCTAGACTTGAATCAACTGCAGGCCTCCCACACATTACTTCAAGCAAAACCTCTAAAAAAGTAAACATCAGATTAATTTTCTCATTAATTTTCCTGTATAGAAATAGCAAGGATCCATATACCCGAAGGTTCCTTTGACCCCTGTGTTGACATACGTACATGCCTGGTTTGTTGGCCAATTTTCGCAAGTCCAAAGTCAGAAATCTTAGCTGTAAAATTCCCATCTAACTGTTGGTTTTATGGATATAATTAGTAGACGTGAGTTAGGATCGAACTCGAGACTATGGGATTGCACACTTTACGTATGAGAATTTAAAGTTAATAATTAAATATAAATGTTATATTTATTTATTTATTAAATGAAATAACTAACGAACGTTAAGTAATTAATGTAATGGACTAACGGACGTTAAAGGTATTTGGAAAAGGACTAAATTGCAAAAGTTGGGAAGGTTCCGGAATCCCTTTAGGGACTCCAAACCGATCGGCCAAGGAAACAAGGAAACAAAACTAACTTGTTCACCAAGTTTGCTTGGGTATATAAACAAGGCTAGGGGTTTTATTTTTCCATCTCTTGTGCTCATTAGCTAAACCCTAAAACAGTTTTTGTGTGTGTTTTTTAGCTACAAACCGATCGGCCACCACCCTAGGTGTCGATCCAAGTCTTTTCCACAAACCAAGTTATTTGTTTGATAAAAACTAGCATTACTTTAATTCGGTTTAGTACGTGTGTACAAGAACATAGTAATAACATACTTTTGTTATTATCTTGGATTGAATTACAAAACGGTAAGGGGTAATTCACATAATCCTAACTAAATCAAATTAGGGTTCATCCGTTGCTAGTTTGTGGATTTGATTCTTGTTCGGCTAGACTCAAGAAAATGTACGCATATTCTTTTATGTTAATTAATTGTTCATTAATAAATCCTATACGCTTCCGCTTGAATACTTTGATGTTTTGTGGTTATTTATTTGAATGTCATGTTATATAATTCCAACAGTGGCATCACGAGTCATTGGTTTTAATGAGTAATTAATTACATAAACGCGTAATAATACAAATATTTGTATGTTGTTTGATATGTTAATCTAGGGTTTATGTTTATTATTGTTGGTCGATTTTTTTTTTAATTATTGGGGCGTTCCCCTATTTTTTTTATGTCGACACATGTATAAATTTTTAGGGTTTTGAAAATTGTTTGCTAACCTTATTAAAACCTAGAATTAATATTGATTACGTGATTAATTCGTGAATAATTTGTTATGTGTTATGGAATTTTTTATATGCGATCTTGTGACTTATGTGTATAATTGTTATGATATCCATGATTATACATGCATGTTAGTCATGGATAAGTTGCTTTGATATTGTTTAATTGTTGAGACATATTTAATTACGATAAATCTTGAATTGGGGAAGACTCCAATTATGTATATTAATGAATCAATTATGTGCAATTTGGTATATTATTAATTATGGGTTTACGCAATCGATTCGTCGATGTATGTGGCTCACTCTCAATTGAGAGAGTGAAAGCCCTAATTAATATATACATTAATTTAACCTAGATATTGATTATTAATAGGGTTTTATCGAATAAGTTGCATGTGGCTACTTGTTTACACGTATAAATTGTTTATTATGTGCGCATTGTTTTTTAGTAGTTTATTTTTTATTGGTATTACTTGTTTGTTTATTATGTGCGACAGTTTAAGCAAAGGGTAATTTTGAATAGAAAAATAATACGGACTAAACAATGGCGAAATTTGATTTGTTTTGGAAGAGTTAAGTTTTCAATAGTTTAATTGATTGGTGACTTTGGTACAAATGGTCTGAACGGCTCACCCACTAGAATGAACTATAAAGGGGTTAATAAAGAAGTGCGCACAGTCACACTGAAAGGATGTCTTAGGTTATGCTTTGCGCTTACCTGGTCCTCTGCCCCCTGTAAGTTCGAATGGAGCTACTTAGTAAGCCATAAAATGTGCAAACTCATCTTAAGGGCGAATTAGTTTTAATTCCATGCGCCACTTCGGTGGTAATTACCCGAAACACTAAGTGTTTACACTTATGCAAAAGTACGGTATAATGGACGATAATTATCACTAAATTCCTTGATTGGTGAACCCAATACCTCAATCAAAACTTTGATAATTTGATCTTTATGAATTGGTAATAAAAAGTTTTTTATTAAATTTTTGCTATAAGATGAATGCATGACATCTTTGTACATATTTGATTTGACCACATAAAATCAAAACTGGTACCCTTTTAAATTAAGAATATGCCATCTAATTAAAAGGAACACTTGAAGTTGCAATTTACGTCATGACAGTACTTGGCTAGATTGTGATGGAGAGGTAAATCTCTATGTAAAGTCAGACCTTACATGGACATATTTGCAGTTCTTTAAGTTAGACACTTAAGTTGAGTAGGAAGTGAGACCTGGACTCAATGGCATAAGATGGGATGAAACATGTTTATATTTGCAATAGCGTTAGAAAATATAAATCCCATAATGATCTAGGAGTTGGAAATTGTTTGCCAATTAATGTCCGACAGATTACCTTATTATATGCGTTCGTTGCTAGCAGATCAACTGATGTAATGAACCTATGATAATTTGGATCCTAGTTTTCGAGAAAATTATATGGTTATATGTTTATATTACCGTTGGGTATATTTTATTTTCTTGAAAAGTTGTATTATTGAAAATACTAATACTTGAACTTTTTTCTGTAGAAATGGCTCAAAATAACGATAACACTAACACTGCACTAAGTTCTGCGTTTAAAAGCTTTTTTGATAGAGAAAAGTTGACTGGCTCTAAGAATTTCAATGATTGGCACCGCTCTTTGAGAATTGTCTATAGAGTTGCTGACCGGTTGAAATATCTTTATGAACCTTGCCCTGAACAACCAACTGGTCCTGATACCACTCAAGCTCAAATTGATGCTTGGCAACTTGAGTATAAGCGTCATAATGATGTGGCTTGTCTTATGTTGGGAACAATGGAATCTGCTCTTCAAAAGCAGTTTGAACATTATTTCCCATATAATATGCTCAATGAACTTCGGACTATGTTTGAGAAACCAGCTACCGTCGAGATTTATGACTTGACCGACGCGTTACACAGCTGTAGGAAAGGTGAGGGTAAACCCGTAAGTGCTCATGTACTGGAAATGAAAGGTTAAATGGACCAGCTAAAAGCACTTGGCAAAACTTATGATGATGACATGGCTGTGAATCTGATTAATCGATCCCTTAACAAGGATTTCAATGGTTTTGTCAGAAATTTCAATATGCACTGCGTGGGGAAGACAGTTACTGACCTACACGCATTGCTAATTGACTATGAGAAAGGGTTGCCTCAAAAGGTTCCTACCGCCCAGGTACTTGCTATTCAGGGTGGAAGGATTAATAAGCCAAAACCGCAGCGTGCGAACAACAAGAAGGGGAAGGGTAAGGGAAAGGTTGACAAAGGCAAACAGGTGATGGCCTATCAACCTCAACCCAAGAAGAACACTACTCCTAGGAAGGAAAATCCTAAAAAGGATCAAGCATGCCACCACTGTAAAAGCGTTGGGCATTGGAAGAGAAACTGTGCTCTCTATCTTGATGAATTGCGGGAAAATAACAAGAAGTATGAAGGGTCCTTGGGCGCCGGTTCTTCTGGTAATTTATTTGTCATTGAATTATTTACTCTAAATCATAATAATTCCTGGGTATATGATACGGGCTGTGGTATTCACATTTGTAATACACTGCAGGGATTTAGAGTGGAAAGGAAGCTTGCCTATGGGGAGCAATATCTGCACGTGGGAAATGGCGCACATGCAGCTGTTGAAGCCATAGGAACGTTTAGTTTAGTATTGCCTTCGGGCTTAGTATTGTTATTGAACAATTGTCATTACGCACCTTATATAATTAGAGGTGTTGTTTCCTTTTCAGTTTTGTTGGATGATGGTTTTACTCATACTATTTCACGTAATGGAATTGATGTTTCTTTAAATGGTGTATTTTATTTTAAAGCAATTACTATGAATGGTGTGTTTGAAATTGATGTGATTGGAAATGAATCTAACAAAAATAATAATTCAATGTTTAGCATTAACAAGAAGATAAAGTTAGACTTGAATTGTTCTTATCTTTGGCATTGTAGACTTGCTCATATAGGCAAGGCTCGCATGCATAAGCTGCAACAAGAAGGGCTTTTTCAAAATATCAATGATGAATCATTTGATAAATGTGAGTCATGCTGGGAAGATGACTAAGAAACCTTTTCATAGCAATATAGAGAGGGCTTTTGATCTACTTGGTCTTATTCATACTGATGTGTGTTGACCACTTAGACATGTGTCAAAGAGAGGTGCTAGCTACTTCTTAACCTTTACTGATGATTTCAGCCGTTATGGTTATGTTTATTTACTTAAGCATAAACATGAGGTGTTTGAAACATTTAAGGTTTTCAAAGCTGAAGTAGAACTGCAATTGGGAAAGAAGATTAAAGCTCTTCGATCCGATAGAGGAGGCGAGTATCTAAGCCAAGAGTTTAAAGATTACTTAGCTGAGAATGGAATTGTCCAGAATCTCACTTCTCCATATACTCCACAACAAAATGGTGTATCTGAGAGAAGAAATCGTACATTGTTGGACATGATACGGTCTATGTTTAATCTTACCACTCTTCCTTTATCCTTTTGGGATTATGCTTTGGAATCAGCTGTTCGCATTCTTAATATGGTTCCCACAAAGAAGGTTGATAAGACACCATATGAAATATGGCATGGTAAGGCTCCTAACCTGTCTTATTTAAAGGTCTGGGGTTGCGAGGCGTATGTTAGACGTGACTCAGCAGATAAACTCCAACAAAGATCTGTAAAGTGTATCTTCGTGGGATACCCTAAGGAAACTATGGGTTACTACTTTTACTATCCAACTGAAAATAAAGTAATTGTTGCTAGGTATGGAGATTTTCTTGAAAGAGATATCGTATCTCAAGAATTCAGTGGGAGAGTTTATGATCTGGAAGATGATCAAGAAGATGCATTACCTTCTGAAAACACTAACGTACTTCCGGTAGAACCTGATAGTCTGGGTCCTCCACCAGAAGTTGAAGTGATTCCCGTTCGTAGATCCGTAAGGAATACGCGTGCACTTGAACGTCTATGTCTTAACGTAGAGGTTGAGGAAACTATGTTAGGAGATCTTGGAGAGCCTACTAGTTATAAAGCTGCCATGGCAAGTCCTGATAAGGATAAATGGCAAGTTGCAATGAATGAGGAAATGCAATCCATGAGAGAAAATGAAGTCTGGGTAGAGGTTGACTTACCTCCAAACGCCACGGTGGTTGGAAGTAAGTGGCTCTATAAGATTAAGACTGACATGGATGGCAATGTACACGTCTATAAAGCTCGTCTAGTTGTGCAAGGTTTTACTCAAACTTATGGCATTGATTACGAGGAGACCTTTTCTCCTGTAGCGGACATTAGAGCTATTAGAATTCTCATAGCTATAGCAGCATACTATGACTATGAGATATGGCAAATGGATGTCAAAACCGCCTTCTTAAATGGTCGCTTAAATGAAGACATCTATATGAAGCAACCTGAGGGGTTCGTGAATCCACAATTTCCAAACCGTGTATGCAAACTTCAAAGGTCCATTTATGGATTGAAGCAAGCATCAAGGCAATGGAATAAGAGATTTGATGAAGAAATCAAAAAGTATGGATTTATTCAAAATCTCGATGAGCCATGTGTATATCACAAAGTTAGTGGGAGTAATGTAATTTTCCTAATTCTTTATGTCGATGACATATTAATTATGGGAAAAGGCATTCCGAGTTTGCAAAATGTTAAGGCATATCTTGGGAAGTGTTTTTCCATGAAGGATTTAGGAGAAGCTGCATACATTCTGGGAATCAAGATCTACCGAGATAGGTCAAAGCGGTTAATTGGTTTAAGTCAAAGCGCTTACATTGATAAAATATTGAAGAGATTCAGTATGCAAAATTCAAAGAAAGGATATTTGCCGATGGAAGTAAAGCATGGCTTATGTAGCGATATGTGTGCTTCAACACCTGCTGAGGTGGCACGCATGCAGAAAGTTCCTTATGCTTCGGCTGTAGGATCTATTATGTATGCTGTGAGATGCACAAGGCCAGATGTGGCGTTCGCTCAAAACATGACCAGTCTATATCAACAGAATCCGGGTGAACTTCACTGGATTGCTGTTAAACATATTATGAAGTATCTTAGGAATACGAAAGATATGTTTTTAGTGTATGGAGGAAATCCAGACACA
This sequence comes from Chrysanthemum makinoi, assembly GCA_910596185.1. NCBI lineage: Eukaryota > Viridiplantae > Streptophyta > Magnoliopsida > Asterales > Asteraceae > Chrysanthemum > Chrysanthemum makinoi. Next base: position 110,864,730 of record OU343224.1, on the reverse strand, counting down.
GAACTTGGTGTTACAGGTTACTGTGATGCGTCCTGGCAGTGTGATAAAGATGATACGAAGTCTCAGATGGGTTATGTCTTTGTCATCAATGGAGGAGCAGTTGACTGGAAGAGCAAGAAGCAGAGTACGATTGCGATATCTGCTACAGAAGCCGAATACATAGCTACTTCAGAAGCTGCAATGGAGGCTGTTTAGATTACGAAATTCATTTCAGGGCTTGGTGTTATGCCTTCAATTGAATCACCTATTGATATGTATTGTGACAATTCTGCTGCAATCATATTTGCCAATGAACCTGGAGTCATGAAAGGCACCAGACATTTTCTACGGAAGTATCACTATGTTCGGGAACAAGTCCAGGAAGGTGAAATAAATCTACTGAAAGTTCACACAGATGATAACTTAGCTGATCCGTTAACTAAGGCTTTAGCTAAAGACAAGCTTGTAGGACTTGCCAATGGAATTGGACTTCGTTTAGCTAAAAGTTTCATGCATAACTGTGATTAGTATTTGGATAAAGGATATTGTAAAACATTTATTATTTTAATGAAATAAAGTTTGGATTATGTTTATTTTCATTTATAATATTGTTGTCCTATATTTTCATGTTTAATCCGTGAATAACTAAGTTATTCTAAATGTCCGTTGTCGATTAATGATATGGGAGTATCATTAAACTAAGACAAATCTGAGAGATGTGGTAGAATATACTTGAAAGTATATCGATGAGAATGCATACCAATTTCGGATGATATTCAATGAATTGAATATAGGACTTATCCCAACTACATAATTTACTTTGTTGATATTGTTATAAGTAAATTATGAATAGTTATCCTCAGACTTGAGATACCAGATAAGTGTCATGAATGTAGTGCATTTCTATGAAGCAACTTAACGCTATACGTAACTGGTAGTCATAAGGGTTGTTTTCAGAAATGTTACAAAGTTTGTGGGTTATTCTTGTAGTCAAGATAGAATTTGTTCCTTCAAATTTATTTAGAGTTTAATACTGCTGGGCCCCTCGTAGGGTTGACAAGATGTTTGTGCGGCCGCACCCAAATCTCCCCTAAATATGTTTAGATGATTCGGTAATCTTGGTCAATCACTTGCAACGAGAAACAGAATAGTTTTATAAAGAATGACTTAATTCCATATCTTTATTTAACGTGGTATTAAAAACAAAAGGATAATAATAATGAGAAATCATTAAAAGGTTTTCCAGGAGCCTTGCTCGAGTTGTACTAGAGGCATCGAAGTGTTGCTAGACGCTAACCGAATGTGATCACTCTATTAAGATATATCCAAGTGGGAGCTGTTGGTTTTATGGATATAAATTAGTAGACGTGAGTTAGGATCGAACTCGAGACTATGGGATTGCACACTTTACGTATGAGAATTTAAAGTTAATAATTAAGTATAAATGTTATATTTATTTATTTATTAAATGAAATAACTAACGAACGTTAAGTAATTAATGTAATGGACTAACAGACGTTAAAGGTATTTGGAAAAGGACTAAATTGCAAAAGTTGGGAAGGTTCCGGAATCCCTTTAGGGACTCCAAACCGATCGGCCAAGGAAACAAGGAAACAAAACCAACTTGTTCACCAAGTTTGCTTAGGTATATAAACAAGGCTAGGGGTTTTATTTTTCCATATCTTGTGCTCATTAGCTAAACCCTAAAACAGTTTTTGTGTGTGTTTTTTAGCTACAAACCGATCGGCCACCACCCTAGGTGTCGATCCAAGTCTTTTCCACAAACCAAGTTATTTGTTTGATAAAAACTAGCATTACTTTAATTCGGTTTAGTACGTGTGTACAAGAACATAGTAATAACATACTTTTGTTATTATCTTGGATTGAATTACAAAACGGTAAGGGGTAATTCACATAATCCTAACTAAATCAAATTAGGGGTCATCCGTTGCTAGTTTGTGGATTTGATTCTTGTTCGGCTATAATCAAGAAAAGGTACGCATATTCTTTTATGTTAATTAATTGTTCATTAATAAATCCTATACGCTTCCGCTTGAATACTTTGATGTTTTGTGGTTATTTATTTGAATGTCATGTTATATAATTCCAACACTAACAAGATGTTGGAACTCTTTACGTCGCGGTGTATTATTCCGTGTTGAGTGCATGTACCCGTGTGAAGATATTCCAACCCTCGCGCAACACCTATGCATATTTTGAGTCATTGCAACCAATTTAAAGAATTACCTTTGCTTTTACAAAGATGGTCCTCAAGGGTCCCATGAGGCATATAGTCATAAAAAAGAGCCATTTCTGGTCCCTCAATGCAGTATCCAATCAAAGATACTAAATTACAATGCCTCAACTTAGAAAGCATTTCCAGTTCATCCTAGAACTTAAGGGCTCCTTGATTGGACATGGAATGCAACCGCTAGATCGCAACAGCAACAGCTGACCCGTGATGGAAGTGGCCCTTAATAAACCTTACCAAATCCTCCACGGCTGATGACCATCCCTTCATCGAAGTTTAATGTTGCAAATCGAATCAAAGGTGAACCGTTGGCAAATTTGGTCCATCGCTAGGGATGAGCTTGATAGTTCCTACAGAAAAAAAGTTTCGCATATTAGACATATAATATTAGTGACACACACAGATGATAAGACGGTCTTACTTTTCGTTGAAACTGACGAAATCTCCACTTGTTACGCCTTCATGACTTTGCCTTTGTTTTTTGCCTTTGCTCTGACATCTTTTGATTTCAGATGGAGATAGTTTAGTGGTTTGCTTAGAAGGTAATGACTTAAGACTGTAACTATTAATATAAAGTAGAACTTACTTTGCATGTATTATGTGTCTGCGAGTTTATAAAAGTATAAAGGTCATCAAAGTCTGTAAAGTGAAAATCACATGGTATGGTTGCTGGTATAGGCTGTGTGGCTTCCTAATTAAGGGATCTGTTGGTTAGGACCCATAAGTACTGGTATGAGCTTATTTTGTATGCTGGATCGTTTGTTGCCACCATGGCGTTACATAATTAATTTAATTTATATGGTGACATAAGGCTTAGTAAAGTACCGCAGATGAGTGTGATAAATAAGTGATATGAGTGTCACTCCTTGTATGGAGAAAATAAGTAAGCGACCTATAAATGAATGTAAAAAACGTGCTAGTATACTAACATATAAGGTGTTCCTGAGTGTCTGTTAGTATTAGTCTTTGAACGCTCTTCCAGCACGGCTCTGTTGTAGGTGACCATTTTCCACAATTTGTATAACGATGGTCCATGGTTTCTTTGGTTACGGGGTTTCATCCACTGCTTTTGAGAGTTTCTTTGGCATGTCACTAATAGTTTAAGAACTAAAAGAAATAGAAGCTGGAGTTAAATGAAACATAGGTTGTCGTCCATAATAGGTAGAGGCGCATGATTGTCAGTATTAGTCTTTGAACTCTCTTCCAACGCGACTCTATTGTGGGTGAGCATTTTCTACAACTTGTATAACGACAATCCATGGTTTCTTTGGTTCCAGGGTTACATCCACTGCATTTGAGAGTTTACTTGGCATGTCAGTAATAGTTTAACTTAAAGAAATAGAAGCTGGAGTAGTTAAATGGAACATAGGTTGTCAGCCAAATTTTGTGGACCATTATAAGTAGAGGTGCACGGGTTGGATCAATGATCAAAACGGATAAGTTAGGAAATGGGTCTAAACACTGTCTGTCTAATGTTTTATATGATTTTTCATAATTTATTACCCCTCCGTCCCAAAATAATTAGCCTCATTTGACTTTTTGAAGTCTTAATTTCTCAACTTTGATCCTAAATATTTTTGTATGTGTTATGTAATACTTGATGAAAATTACACCAATGAAAAAACATTTAAAAGACAATCCATTCATATATTTTGCATCAATTATTATATAACATAAATAAAAATATTTAAGATCAAAGTTGAGAAATTAAGACTTTACAAAGTCAAATGAGGACAATTAATTTGAGACGGAGGGAGTAGTGATACAGACTTAAAAATCATTACCAACACTGGAATATTCATCTGCTGATAATAAAAGTTTTTTGAATATCAAACTTTTGGATGTTGTATGCATTGAAATCAAACTTTGAGTATACTCATCATTATAAAAAGGTTGTGGGTTGTAAATAGGTATTTCATATTAAATGAAACGTTGATTATAATGTTTATAAGTATAAGGCAGGACTTGTCGTCAGAATTTAGTGATGGTAAAATATACACTGATCCATACTAAATAGAGTTACGATTCATAATAAAGGATCTGCATTACCACTCGGCTTCACACGCTCAAGCTGAGCCAAGTTCAGGCTTGTAACAGGTGACATGCCTACGACATGTAAACTTGGAACCTTTATGTGATAGCCAAGTTAATTAACATGATTGACCATACCAGTTACTTTATAACATAAAGACATGCCTGCAACAGCTTCCTTAAAAGCTAATATCACTTGATAATATAAACAACGTAAGTCAAGTAATTCAGCAACCAAGAACTTTCAAGGGCTTACCATGGAAGAGTTGCCTCTTTGAGTTTTTAATGCTTGCATAAGGAGAGATCTTGCATGTGCAGTTGCAGCATGAGAGTTCTCAATATTCGAGCCGATATCATCTGGGAAAAGGAAAACAGCTCACGCATCTCGCATACGTAACACAATATGAAAACATGAACTGGGAAAGAACATCATGCTTACCAATCATATCTCCTTGCTCAAAACAGCAAGATCTTTGAATTTCTTATATATCTCACCTATTTGATTATGAATTTCTTATATTCCTTGTTCTTTTTCCTCGATAACAGACTCATTAAATGCAATCTTATTGTCCAACAGTGAAACCTCAGGTGGCTCATAATCCCTCACATCTACAATAGGCATAAAGTATTGCCTATAGGACTATAGAAGTCTCTAAATACTTACCATTAATTTCAAACAAAATTATAATATATTAATTTCTCATTATATCTTAGAATTTAAAGTATATTTTTGCTGAAAAAATTGGAATGTATAATGTTCGTTTACCTGAAACATGCATATTGAGGTCCCACGCACATGAAAACCACAGCCTAAAGTCTACCTCTTGGTTTTGCATCCCCAGTTATTTGGAAGGCATCTATTCCGGGACCATCTTCTATTGAAAAAGATGGCATATTAGCATCTATAACGGGTTAAATCCACATCAGTAATAAGTGTTAGGAATCGAAGTCTTGAATGAATTCTCTGTCAATAAATCTATAAATAGGCTTTAGAGTTGTAATCTCATTGTATCCAACACTCCAATTTTATAAACGGATTTTGCCAACAATCCAAAACTGGTGTTAGTAATTGATTAAATATGCATTATGTTCGATCATCCACTGCAAAACTCGTGTTAGTAATGGATTTAGATTTTTTTATTCTGGTGTTAGTAAATAACATAAAAAGGTGTATTTATTAAAAAAAAAAAGGTTAAAAATATATAAGGTATAATTATCTTGTTAGGTAATATATATCAACTTTTTGATAAATTCTTATCTTCAAAATATACATTCTTAAAATACAAACTGCAGAATTTTTTAGCATGTCCTTATTTTTATTGATTTGGAACATATAAATCAAAAAACAATTTAGTCTAGTGGTAAGTTGTTTAGATAACTTATGAATGACCCAAGTTCAAATCCAATATATGTCTTCTTTTTAATTAAATATAATTAAAATTTAAAATCCACAAATAAAAATACAAACCGAATTTTAAATTAAAAAAAAATTAAAATTGAACATAATTATAAAATAAATGCCACATGTCATTAAAAAAATGCCACATAAAATCAATGATGACATGGAATAATGACATGCCTTTATGGGATGCCAAGTGGCATTATGACGTGGCATGCCTCCTCTTATATATAATGTATAGATTTTATTTCTTTTTAGAACGGGTACTAATTATCTCATAAATACATATCACATATCATCTCACATGTCTTAAACAAGACTTGAACCCACAATCAATTTTTTGTTAAGGAGCTTCTCACACAACAAGAAGTATCATTGAGACACAAGTCCTTTGATACTTGGTTAAATACTTGAATGGTTGTCACAGTATTATTTATTTTCGGAAAACATATAACTTAACAAAGATGTTTGTTTGATACAAGAACTATGTTAGCCGTATCAATTTTTGTATCAAACAAACATTTTTCATGTAACCAGTTTTTCCATTATGGTTGATATTACCAAGTTTTTTTATGTACTCGTATAGAAATATACTCTGTAATAAATAATGAAATGGTAGAAATGGCCGCTTGTTGTATTTTAGGCACAAATTAAGGGCCCGTTTGGTACAAGATTTTTACCGATTTGGATTGATAGAATTTAAAAAAAAATTGTTTGGTACATCTTCGTACCCTTGACACACCCTAACATGGACTTTTGACTCCAAATTTTCAATCCACCTTATTTTGGCGGGTTTTTGTGGGTTTCCACAAATGGACCAATTAAAAAAAAATCTTTGATGTTTTTTTTAGCCACAAATAATTTTATTCTTTTTCTTATTTTTCACTTTTTTATTTTAAAGAGATATATAAGATAAACTTATCAATTATACTTTTTTCTTCATATAATTCAAATTTAAATCTAAATTCAAATCCTAAACCCATGTACAAACCAAACGGGCCATAACAAATCATATAATGATTTTAGAAAGGGTTTTTTTAACTTGTGCCCTAGGGGCATAAGGGCGCAAGTTAGAAAAACCCTTTTAAAAATAGTTGAAACCATTTTATTATAACTATATATGTAGCAGTTTTATAATAAAATAAAAAAATAAAAATTATGAAAAGTAAAAGAAAATAAATAAATAATGTTAAACACTGCGTTAGGATCACTTTTGGGGAGGTATAAATAAGATCTCCTTTTTGTTAGTACTAGACGAATACTCGCGCAAAGCGACGATGTATAGCGACTAATAATTATATTATGCAACATTTACGAGTTTAATTTGTAGTTATTGCGAAAAAATAGTTTATATGTTATAAAGAAAAAATTATAAAAGTTTGAGGATTAAAATATATAAAATATTAATTTATTGACGCATATTATTATTTATAATTAAGGATGGATGAAGTAAATTACTTTACTCTTTTTAAGCATTTTTAAGTGTTAAGCATTTTTAAGTGTCAATAATAGATAAATTTATTTTACAAGTAGGAAGAGATTGCACTCATTTTTATTAAACAATGCTACTCCGTATTAAACAAGTGTAATCTCTTAGTGCAAATCAGACGTCACCTAAGTCCTACCAAGTTAAAACGAATATGGCAAACTTCGAACAACTTAGCTCGGGTTGTACTTGCCAAAACTTTCTGACAGGTTGACTTATCCATTATCCATCGTGAGTCTTAACAAACTCTTTGACAACGTTTAAGTAAATTGATTAATTCGACTATTTTTATGAACAACTGGATGATCATGACTTATGTGCCAACTTCTAGTCCAAATTTTATAGTGTGTGTGGGGTCAGATTAGCTAAAAATTTGGTCCATTGCCAACTAACATTAGATGGTCAAACATGGCGAGTCATACATTGTTAGTTCGTATGGCATTACAAGGCTGCTTGGCCAAAATGTTTAAAATTGATTTGTGTTAGTTCATTTGGCATTACACGAGGTCAAATTTTAGTTCAAGTTGCAGTAAAAGACATGTTAGAACAAGAATTGTTAATCAAACACGTGTGTTAGGACAGCCTATAACATGCTTCAGGCCCATTTTCATCATTTAAGCCCATTAAATCACTAATTCACTTATTCACGTCTCAGCTTTGAATTAAATTGATGTGGGAAATTTTTAAATGACCAAGAACGATTATCAAAATGGATAATCGGGAGTAATGTTATAAAAATCGACCAAGCGAGCAAAGTGAGGGGGTGATCAAGGGTTTGCTCGTTATGTGTGTTGTCTTTTAGCACCCGAATCTTATTTTTTTCTCTTTTGAAATCGGTTTGCTCGCTATATCCATTGTATTTTAGCACCTATATCGGCGAGCAAAGATGTGGCGAGGAAGAGGAGTTTGCTCGCTGAAATTTATGTCTTATAAATCAATTGATAAAAGCTGACATATCATCAAACGGAAGCTTACAAATGTAATACACGTATATGTAAGTTGGCTCCACATTTTGTCATATGGGCGAGCAAATGATAGCAAGAATTAGTGTCTCGTTGGGTTTTTTGTCTTTGGCACGGGATACGTATTGTTATCTTTTCAAAATGGGCGAGCAAATGATAGTGAATGTATGTTTGCTCGCTGCCTTTTTTGTCATTTAGCATCCAGTCCTTTTGTTTTTGTTGAAAATGACGAGCAAGAATAAGGGCGAGCAAAATGATTTTTTCGGAGTGTCGTTTTTTGTAAAACCGTTTTAAAAGGTTTATTTTTGTAAATAAGGGTGGGAAGTGGTTTTTGTGGTAATTGCATTTAAATTGATACTCAAGACTCAAGCACACATTCTTGTATAGATTCATCTCTTTGTTAAACGAGTAATGTTAACGCACGTTGCGTTGGGGCATTTTAAAACGCATGTATTTGTTATAAATATTGTTCACTAATTTGTTTGTCAACCGCACAAACACGTGTTGAAGAGAGCCCGAAAAACTCTAAATGTCGGGACACAATGAAAATGATGCATTATAAATTTATGTGAAAACTTTAATTGTTATCAGTCAACTACAATCATTATTTTTCACACATTACGCGTAAACACAAATATAAGTAGGGTTATTCACATGTAATACAATACAAATATAGTTGAGGGACCTAAATATGCATTGCCAAAAAAAAACCCCCAAAATGCAGGCGGTTGTGCAAGCTTTAAAAGACCAGGAATATAAAAACTCTCACGAAGCGTCGAGAGTTCTCGATATAATCTTAGGACTATTCGCAGTGAAGCTTAAAATTTTATTGATGACTCCAACGCTCTTTGAGTATTTTCATATCCTTGTCCTATTAAAACTTGCGCAATCGCTTGCGTTGCCACATAGAAACTCATGAGACCCAATAGCATTTTAAAAAAAAATGCATTTTCCAACAGTTCAATCATCGTTTAAAGTAGAGTTTTACAGCAAATACAAACACCACTAAAAATAGCCGTAAATGCTTTACCTACAATCTTGCTCCCAAAACATGTTGTTCGCCCACTTAACTGACCTGATTGTATCCTCTTTCGAGTGTCTTTGTTGAATCTACAATTTCATCTGGAAGGACAGTTTCACCGCATAATCTATATGCTAAGAGTAAACAGACATGCTCGTATCAGGTCCCGGAATAACTTCCTGGAGTATCTATAGCAGTTGACCTATAAAACAGAGGCATTGTTCAATTTCTATTTTGAACGCGCACGATATGTAAAATTGACATACTAACGTTACCGTATGGATTATGGGAGAACTTGATATAAAGGTTTTCTAGGACGCATGCAAGTAGAATTATTATCACAAAGAAGCTCGGATAACGGTTTCCCTGTCACATAACATCACTTTGCAAGCATTAGATGGAACATTTATGTCAATTTCTTCCACACTGAAGTATTGACGGTAGCATTAAGGTGAAACCAAGAATAAGTTAACATCGTACATCAGTGTGAAATATGCGTAGAAAAATCAACCAAAAAGCACGATAATCTTATATTCATGCCAAGAATAATTTTACAAAGAAAATCAATAGATAGCATACCTAAACAAAGCCCTTTAGTCAGGGTCACCGATCCAGAGTGTTTGGTGGTGAAAACCCTCCTTCAAGCATATACATAACAATTATATCGATTTTTTCCATCCTCATCACACGAACGTTATTATATGTAGTTGATATTTCTTGTATAGCCTAAATACAAAAGATAACAATCTATTAACAATTGCACCAAGAATATTCATGCCTCGAGTCAGAACTGTGTTATGTACAACGCACCGTTCCATTTTTTAGCTTTAAATTCGACGAAAGTTTGATAAAATAAAGTATTAGCGTAACAAATAAGCACTTTTGTTACTGCAAATCTTTCTGTTAACAACTTTCGGTTGTTCCGTGCAAATAATCCCCATGATAACAACATTAATAGCAACCTGAAAAGACGAATTCAAATATAAGAAAAGGTCCTCAGTCTTTGAAGCTCTAAAGAATTTCGAAAAGCTATGTCAAAAGAATCGAGCACAAAAGAGAATAAGATATGTACATTCGTCTATTCAAAATCACTTTATACAACACATCGTTTCCACAATGAAAAAAAAAAACTATTGTAAACACATCAGATTGTAAAACAAATAATCAATTTTCTTTTTTAATTATAGTACATATGAAATCAACAGTTATGACCACAACTTATACACAACGTATAAAATCAGAACTTATGATTATATATCAGACTTAAAAGGATATCATGAAGCACTTATTTTCAAATTCCTAAAAATAGGCAAAACCTATATTCATCGACCTATCACCGGTATTGGACAATAAAAGGGTCTGATTCAAAGATTTCGAATTGCATTTATTGGAGGTTCAATTCCTTAAACCACACAATGAGATAAAACCCGAAAAATTCCATATATTAAACTCAAAATCATAAATGTTAATACAAATAAACCATAAAAATGTTTATTTATATTTTACGATCTTCTAATGTTTTGTCGATAACAATCGTAAAATCATTTTAACGAAATAAATAAAATACGTAAAAGCTTTGAGCCAATAGTTTACTAACACACTTTTACTAAACATATAAAATCATCAAAACATGTTTAGTTAAATAAGTTATATAAAACCAAAACCATTTTTATAAAACACTTACAAGTAACTTTGTTTACATATATATTATAAAAATGTTTATGTGCTTAATATAACTTGTAATGGGAATATGTTGGGTAAAAACCAAAGTCCATGACCTATAACCATGGAGCATGATCCATTGCATGAAATCATGTTGGATATTATCCATGATCCATGACCTATGACCCATTACCCAAGATCCATGACACATTGACTAGGTAAAATGTATCTTGTTGGGTATCCATGATCCAAAGTCCATGACCCATGGTCTATAACCCATAATCCGGACTAGCCTGACCCAGTTGTCGGATCCCTTGAATTGCACTAGCCGGATCCCTTGGGTGAGGGATCCGCCGGATCCGGGTTAACTGTATGCAGTTTGCCTATAAATAGTGAGTCATTTCTCTTTTGCTCACAACCCCTTTTAGACATATCTTTTCTCTATGTTCTAACCTCTCTAACCTCAGATTCAAAGGATCATTCTATGTAGTTTTCTCTTTGTGTGATTCTCTAGGTTCCTTTTAAATGCGAGATCACATCCTCTTGAAGACGTGCAAGCTCAAGGTCATGAGTTGCCAAGCTTCGTCATCATTGTTAATACAAATAAACCGTAAAAACGTTTATTCATATTTAGCGATCTCTTTGTGTTTTGTTGATAACAAATATAAAATTATCATAAGTAAAATTATAAAGAATACATGTTATTTTTGTAAAGTATATATATATTTGGTCATTTACATAAAATATTGTATTAATTCATGTGTTGTAATAGTTTAATATGATGGATATTATCCAAGACCCATGACCCATACCCATGGAGCAAATCCATAACCATAACCCAAGACCCATGACCCATGACCCAATGTCTAAATACATTGTACCTTGTTGGATATCCAAGGCTCATACCCAAGACCCATGACCCTGTTTGCAATCCAAAACCTGAACTGGTATGATGCAGATGTGGATGAGCAGCCAATTCAGGAGATAGGTCACAATCATCATAACGCCTTTCAAGTCGCTGATTGTGATGCATACGACTCTGATGTGGATGATGGACCTACTGCACACACAATTTTTATGGCTAGCATTTCTCCAATGGTTTCTCCCAAGGTCTCTTCTTCACCACAAGCTGGCCCATCCAAAGGCAAACTCATCTCAGAGGTATTAAAACTATACGATGATGCTGATGTACAAAAGATGCATGACAAAGTACAATCAACTGAAACTATTGAATCAAATATTGAAAACATGTGTAATATCAATGTTGTCCCATATGATCAATATGTGAAACAAAGTGAAAGTGAAATTGTATCAAGTGATGCATCTTCTGCAGTCAACAATGACTATGTTTTTTATGAATACACTGCATGTGCCCCTGATGATGCTGTTATCTCTGTACTGAATGCCTATAAAGAACGTGTTGCTATTTATGAACAACGTGCAAAATTTGAGTTGACCACCCGTGAGCAGGAAATGGATGACCAAATGCGTACAACTATTAGAAAAAGTAGGTTTAGAGAAGAAGTATTAAAACAAGAGTTAAACTCCTTACAAGAAAAACTTTCAAAAACTGCTAAGCAAAGACAAGAACTTCAAGAAAATGTTAAAATGCTTAAGCAAGAATTCAGTGCTAAGGAATCAAAACTTTTGAATGATTTTTCTAATCTAAAAACCTTGAAAAACAAGCTTGAAAATAAGTTGTATTTACAAGGAAACACCATTCAGACTGCTCACATGATCACTAAGCATAGAGTCCTAAGCGATAAGCATAGCATTCCCCTTGTTGAGGAACCAAATCCAGAGGTCATTAAAAAGGCTAGAAATGCTCATAAGGTTCTTTATGATAGCAAGGAAATCCTTAAACCTAGACAGAAACCTAGTTGCGCTGAGTGCACAGAGGAAGATAAGAAATCAGATGAAATCACTAGGGAAAAGTTAAACAAGAAACTAGCTGATCCAAAATGTAAAGAAAAGAAAGTAATCATCACACCCCATGATTACAAAAAGGAGAATTGGATTGCCTTAAACAAGTTTAAGCCTCAGACATTGTTAACTCCCGAACAAGTGTTCTGGAAAATGGATTTAGATAAGCAGAAAGCTGAAAATATTGTTGAAACCAACCCCCCCCTTTGGAAAATGCCTAGAGCGACTGTGTATCCTCCAAATACACCAATGCATCTAGTTCCTAGAACAATTGCCACTAAAAGCAAGACCTTAATCAGTCAATATGTTATCTTTCAACTATTTGTTGATTTTGAGAAAACTTGCAAGAAAAGGATCACACCCACTGGTATAACTGAAGGAGAAAGAGGTTTTGAGCAAACTAAAGAATGTTATTTAACTGAAGTCATCCCTTTCTTTAAACAACTAAAAGATCACTTTGAGAGTCTTAAAAAGGGAATGAATTCAGACATTAAAGAAATGGAAAAGGAATTTGATGCTATGATAGTTGAGGTTAGTGACTATGAGCGAGCATTAAAATATAATGAGATTGAAAGGAAGAACTTGCATACACTGAATGAGAATATGATTTCTGAATGTATTGCTCAAGATGTGTTTTTCACTGCTACAACTTGTTCTATTAATGCTTCTCAATTTCATGAATTATCTGTTGCCCTGAAAGTCTCCCATGATCGTGTCATTGAGCTTGAAAAAAATAATTCTAAATTAACTTAGAAAATTGAACTGGATGATCACGACAATTTGGTTAAACATTTTTCTAGACTAGAGGCTGAGCATTTTAATTTACAACTAAAATATCAACATCTTAAAGAAAATGTCAAAACTTCAAATATCAAGACATCCTCAGATGCTCCAGAGTTTGATGCAGTTTTTCAAATTAACAAACGTGATGAACAGATTCAAGCTCATTGCAACACGATCAGAAAGTTGAAATCCCAAATCTCTCAATTAAAGGGTCAAAAGAACAATATGACAGGCTCCCAAATGCCTCTTCCTTTAGATTCTCATAATTCTCAAACTTTTCATCTTCAAAACTTAGTTAATGCCTTACAAAAGGAAAACGAGAGTTTTCTAGAAGAAAATGAAAAAGTTAAACGACATTTTAAAGAGTTATATGATTCAATAAAAGTCACCCGTGACCAAAACAACGAAAAAATAACGTCTTTACAAAAGGAAATTGAGAATCTGAGAAGTCAGGGAAATGGGAAACTACCACTTGTTTTCAATAAGAATGTTGTCTCAAAGTCACCCTTAGATTGCAAATACACTGTGACAGTTAAATATATTCCTCCTCATCTTAGGAATAATGAACATGCTTTTCATGACTACTGTGCTCACCTTAAGGATAGTCTAGAATGTCTCCATGAGATTGTCGAAGAGGATTTCATTAACAAACCTCTTGATAGTGAAATTAGGTTTGCTTGCCTCCAGGCCAAACGATCTCAAGAGCTGCTAGAATGTGTAATTGCAACATGTCCCAAATCCTTAACCTTAGGTGCAAAAGGCAAAGCTGTGATGCCTTGTTCTATGCCTAGTGCCGAGCCTTCAAACCATTCTAGGCCCAGTTTTAAGAAAGTATACATCAATGTGTCGTCTAGTAATACAGATCCTTGCACGTCTAGTTCAGGAATGCAAAAAGTAGATCAACCAACTAATGTTCCCATAATTCCCTCTACATAAGTAATCAATGACATTAAAGCGAGCAGGTCAAAGTCTCAAGACAATACAAGGAATGATAGGACCTCGCAAGCTAAAAATGTGCATTGGAAGAGAGTAGAAGACCAACCTAGGATCTTTAAGCTTGAGTTGAATAAAACGAATCGTGTTGATTCTAGTATTAGCCTTAGGCGTAATGTAATTAATTCGAATTCTGATACTATTTGCAAACCTTGTAATGATGTCTGCTTGAATTCTGTTGCTAATCATGAATGTGGTGTGAATGCTTTGTCTAATGCTGTCAAATGCCCAGTTAAAAGTGTTAACGCTAATAATCGTGCAAAGAAGGCAAAAAGGCAAAAACGAAAGATTGTTAGAAAACAGTGGAAACCCACAGGAAGAACTTTTATAAAGATAGGTTATTATTGGATACCTTTTGGCCATAAGAATAATCAGGTTTGCTCTCAAACTGCTAAGATTATGCCCACTAGAAAATGGATGCCTACTGGTAGAACTATTCCCTTAAGAAGTGAACATACTTTGAATAGGTCAAATACAGACACCAGCATTGCATCTATTCCCAATGATTCCATTGCTTCTACTTCTGATATGGATGTTTCTATTTCTGATGTGGGTGTTCCAATTACTGTTACTAACCAAGTGGAACCCATTCTTGCATGGGGATCCCAATTATCCAGTTATCCATTCTTGTCTGTGTTCAACTGCAGATCGTTCAAATCATTCTGTGGTACCTGGACTCAGGCTGTTCCAAGCATATGACTGGAGACCGGTCGCGGCTCATGAACTTCGTGAGCAAATTCATCGGGACAGTTAGATTCGGTAATGATCATTTCGGTGCAATTATGGGTTATGGTGATTATGTTGTTGGTGATAGTATTATCTCTAGAGTATACTATGTGGAAGGTCTTGGTCATAATCTGTTCTTTGTCGGTCAATTCTGTGATTCTGATCTAGAAGTAGCCTTCAGAAAACATACTTGTTTTGTTAGAGAACTTGATGGTAAGGAACTTTTAAGAGGAACTCGTGGTTCAAATCTTTACACCATCTCTATCGATGATATGATGAAGTCTTCTCCAATCTGCTTGTTGTCAAAGGCTTCGAAAACAAAGTCATGGTTATGGCATCGTCGTCTCAATCACTTGAACTTTGGCACCATCAATGATCTCTCCAAAAAGGACTTAGATGTAGGTTTACCTCGACTAAAGTATGAAAAGGATCATCTTTGTTCAGCATGTCAATTGGGAAAAAGCAAGAAGTATGCCCATAAACCCAAACCTACTAACTCTGTCACAGAAGTTCTTCATACAATTCATATGGATTTATGTGGACCAATGAGAGTGCAGAATATCTTTGGGAAGAAATATGTGTTAGTTGTGGTTGATGATTACTCTAGATTCACCTGGGTCAAGTTCTTAAGGACAAAGGATGAAACTCCTGATATCATCATCAAACTCATCAAAAAGCTGCAGGTTCGACTTAACAAAACCGTCAGAATTATCCGGACAGACAATGGAACCGAGTTTGTTAACAAACAACTTAGTGAATTTTATGAAAGCATTGGAATCAGCCATCAAAGAAGTGTTCCACGAACTCCTCAACAGAACGGTGTAGTTGAAAGACGAAATCGAACTCTCGTAGAAGCCGCTAGAACAATGCTGATTTACTCAAAGGTTCCAATGTTTCTCTGGACTGAAGCTATTGCCACTGCATGCTACATACAAAATCGTTCCCTGATTCACACTGTTCATGGAAAAACTCCATATGAACTTGTCCACAACAGAAAACCTAATCTCTCTTTCCTTCGTGTGTTTGGTGCATTGTGTTATCCAACTAATGAGGGTCAAGACTTAGGCAAACTTAGAGCTAAAGCAGACATTGGAATATTTGTAGGGTATGCACCAAACAAAAAGGGATACCAAATCTACAACAAAAGAACCCGAAATATCATGGAAACAATTCACGTTACGTTTGATGAGCTGACCGGTCAAATGGCTCCTGGACAATCCAGTTCAGAACCCGCACTTCAAAACAGTCCCATTGGTTCATCCCTTGTTCCAAACTTTTCTCAAGAAACTCCATATGTACCTCCATCTGAAGATGATTTAAAGAAATTGTTTGATCCTATGTTTGATGAACTTTATGATCCAAGTACTAATGAGGTGTCGATTCCTACAACAGAGGCTGTTCATATTCCTGTGAATGAAGTCAATCCCTCGGTCTCAATATCATTAAGTCAAGAAGCGCCTGCTGCTGATCCTTCAGTCTCATCAACAAATCATCATTCTTCAAATGTACATCATGGAACTGTTTCTGGCATCAATGATGAAGTTAATCCCTTTGCTACTCGTGAAGATGCTCCGTTTGAAAACATATTTGCTCCTGAATCTTCATCAGAACCATCTTCTTCAGGAGACATCGACTCTGCTACTTCAGTCCCTCAACAACTACCACATGAACACCTCAGAAAATGAACTCACGATCATCCATTAGACAACATCATTGGAAATCCTTCTCGTCCAGTATCAACACGGAAACAACTTGCAACCGATGCCTTGTGGTGCTTCTTCAACTCCGTACTCTCTAAGATCGAACCAAAAGATGTCAAAACCGCCATGAATGAAGATAGCTGGTTCAATGCCATGCAAGAAGAAATTCATGAGTTTGATCGACTTGATGTATGGGAGTTAGTACCTGCTCCAGATTGTGCTATGATTATTGCTCTAAAATGGATCTTCAAAGTGAAACTTGATGAGCATAGTGATGTGTTGAAGAACAAGGCTCGATTAGTTGCTAAAGGATACCGTCAAGAGGAGGGTATAGAATTTGAAGAATCTTTTGCTCCTGTTGCTCGAATCGAGGCAATTAGAATCTTTTTGGCTAATGCTGCAAGTAAGAACATGGTAGTCTATCAAATGGACTCCTGAACGGAGATCTTAAAGAAGTCGTCTATGTCAGCCAACCTGAAGGCTTTGTGAATCCAGAACATCCTACCCACGTTTATCGTTTGAAGAAGGCTCTGTATGGTTTAAATCAAGCTCTAAGGGCATGGTATGATACGCTATCAAAGTTTCTTCTATCTACCGGATTCAGCAAAGGAGCAGTTGATCCAACATTGTTCACCAGAAAGTCAGGCAAACATTTAATTCATGTTCAAATTTATGTTGATGATATCATTTTTGCCTCGACTGACCCCAATGAGTGTGACCATTTTTCAAATGAAATGAGTTCAAAATTTCAAATGTCAATGATGGGACAAATGCCATTTTTCTTGGGACTACAAATTTCACAAAGTCCCGGAGGCATTTTCATAAATCAATCTAAATATGCTAATGAGATCTTAAAGAAATTTGGATTTGATTCAAGTGACCCTGTTGACACTCCCATGATTGATCGAACCAAACTAGATGAGGACCACTCAGGGATCATGATTGACCAAACGAAATATCGTAGTATGATTGGGTCCATGATGTACCTCACTGCTAGTAGACCAGACATCTTGTTCGCTGTTTGCATGTGTGCTAGATACCAGGCTAAGCCTACTAAAAGCACCTTGAAGCGGTTAAACGGGTCTTTCGGTATCTCCAAGGAACCATCAATATGGGACTTTGGTACCGAAGGACACCGGTATGTCACTAACAGCCTATGCAGATGCCGATCATGCAGGATGTCAAGATACTCGTCGAAGTATGTCTGGAGGTGCTCATTTTGGGTGATAAGCTTGTGAGCTGGTCTTCAAAGAAGCAAATGAGTACTTCTATTTCCTCTACAGAGGCAGAATACATAGCCATGTCATCTTGTTGTGCTCAAATCCTTTGGATGAGATCTCAATTAATTGACTATGGCTTTGTATTTAACAAAATCCCTCTGGACTGTGATAATAAAAGTGCTATTGCTCTTTCATGCAATAACGTTCAACACTCAAGAGCTAAGCATATCGACATTCATCATCATTTCATCAGGGAACAAGTGGAAAAGGGTGTGGTGGAACTCTATTTTGTGAGGTCTGAATATCAGTTAGCCGACATCTTCACCAAAGCTCTTCCAAGAGAACGTTTTGAGTTCATACTTCCACGACTAGGCTTGAAAAGCCTTCAACCAGAAACACTCAAACGTCTTCAGGAAGAAGACGAGGAGTAAAGGTCTATGCTCATCTATCTCTTGTAAATATTTATTCGAAAAACAAAATACAAATATATAAAACTTTCAAAATCCATAAAAATCTGAAAAATTCGAAAAATCTTCAAAAAATATTGTCAATTTGTCATGTTTTTCTCGATTCGATAATATCTACGGTCTTTGTGCTGTCATTCAAAGAATGACACGGGACTTTAGATGTTGCTCGAATTCTTAAAAAAAAATAAAAAAATAAAAATAAATAAATAAAATAAATTTGAGAGAAAGAGAAAAAAATGGTTTATTGTCATGTCAGGCAGTAACCCGCTTGTCAAAGAAAGAACAGAGCCATACTATATCATATTTTCAAAATTCCATGCTCTGATTCTAAAAACATTTATCTACTGAAAACGAACTGCTATGAAAAAAATAACTCGGACTCTATTTTTGATAATCATCTAGATTTATTTGTCAAAATATCTATCTATCAATCAACAACCTATGTCATTGATTGAGGGGGAGAATGATTTCAATTAAATTAAAAAGTTATTTGGCATTCAATTGTTTTCAAAAGATAATCATGCATGTTTAACCAATGGAGTTTAAAATCTCAAAATCAGATCCTTATCAGTTAAAACGCTTTCATAATCAAGTCACAATTCTCCTCAAAAGCTTTCAAAATCAATTTAAATCTATAAGAGATCACAAATCTCAAATTATTTGATAATTGTGATTGGGGGAGAATGTGTGATTTAAATTGGATTTAAACTGATAATTCGGTAAATGGTTTTATAAGGATGTACAAGCTCTCCTTCCCACATGTGACAAACGATTTCAAATTTTCCATGCACATGTTGAGGGGGAGCATCTATCTTAAACCTATGATTTGAAACGTGATCACTTATCTCAATGTGCAGGTTCCCTATAGTATGTGCAAAACTCTTTTCAAATATCGAGGCACATATTGAGGGGAGCAAAATCATGAAAACCTCATCCTTCCCCAAAATGCTTTATCTACTTGATTCGATTAGGGAAGTGATGTTTATATTTTTTAGAAAATGGTAATCAAAGAAGTTAATTCTTTCTCTTGCCTCCGTGTGGAAAACTATTTCAAATACTTGATTCACATGTTGAAGGAGAGTTCTTCTTCTAAAAATATCAAAAACAATCCAGGTACAAAATGCTTTGATAATATATCACAAGTATCTGGATTGATTTTCAAATGGTTTTCAATTGGTTCCTATGGCAGATGAACAATACCAAATAGACCGACCAACTTTACTTTATGTACGGTGATATAAGGATGATAAGGTTAGGTATTGGTTCCCATGATCCCGCCAGAGCCGGAGGGATCTACCCACGGACAATCCACTAGATAGTGTAGAGTCCTTAGGTATATTGAAAAAAGGAGAAAAGTGAGATACGGGAAGAGTGCGGACTGAGACAGAGCTAGTACTGGAATAAACCCAACAAGGTTCTAGTTATGAAGTCTCGGTAAGCACTGAAGGGGTTGAAGAATGAAAAAGAATTGAATGTGAAAAGGGGTGAAAAGAAATAGCCCTCCAATAATTCAACCTTAGGCAGAAACCGGGTTCAATACATATGCTACTGGTGGTTACTTAGGTAACTCCGGTATTGAAGACAAGACGTCATGGACCCAGTGACGCACTGCACTAAACTTCCCAAGCTACTCAAGTTCCTCTTAAAAGGGCTTGTTTCATTCTCACGGGGAACCTACATTATCTATCGACTTTCTCTTAGAGATTGTTGATATTGAAGAAGGAGACCCTCTCCCTAGTCTCCGATATAGGATCCAAAATTGCACAAATTGAGTCTAGAGCCACGAGATCATCAATAAATCTCATTAGGACAATTTCAATGAAGACTCTCTGTTTCACACAATATGGAAAGAGAAATTATATCCTGAGTCCTACGCATTATCCTTGTGGTATTGCCAGAACATCTGAGTGATGTGTTTACATATTCACTGTGAAGATGGAAAGCCTTCTGGAGCCAACATCTAACAAGCTCCTGGTAGGTGGCATGAGAGATCTATTATACAGATCAACCATGTGACAACTGAACAGAAACAATGGGGCGATCTAATCTTTTGAATCAATCCTGGTTCAGGTTATGGATTGACGGATACCTTTGAAAAACCGGTCTTTGTGCTTTAAAACTCTTTTCTTTAGCACGTCGACCATGTACTAATTTTTCAAATCAAAAGGTGTTTTATGATTGATAATTGATTTTCATTAAAACCTTCGTTATATTGCAAAAACAATTTCTATTGAGCAATACACGATTGTTTTTCAAATCACTTTTCATCAATCAGTGGACTTAAATTCGCTGGTTCACTCACTCCGTGTTGTCTTCTTTGAGACGTTCCGGTTTGAGAACAGCTAGAGCAGCTGCGAAACCCTGTCAAGGAAATTCTTCGGAATTATACCTGATCACAGGCAGTACTTGTACTGATCAACGGGGAACCGTGGGCCGTGTACCTCAATTCATCGAAAGTGATCAAAGACACTTTCGTGCGCTTTATTGCTAACTGTCTTATGCAGGTACACCCCGACGTTTGCAGCTGATCAGAATGGAGCGGTCAATCCATAGCCACATGCTCACACAACACATTCATATCAAAAGAAATCATGATTGGTGCATCAATGACTCTGATATTCTAACTCCATGCTTGTGCTATGCTGCTGCCAATATCATGAATCAACGAAAGCTTCCGCTACTCTGATGAGAAGATATCATGATCCACAATATGAGCATGTCGGTCCGAAAGTCACAACATCACATAATACCAACACCACAATGGATGTATCAAAGATTTTCTATTAGCTGATGATCTCAAAAGCTGGCTCAACATTATTATCACGTGGATCAGTAAAAGACCTCCACTTGGATTAACCAAACATGCAATGAGTGGAATCAATGACTACGAGCTTCGGAGCAAAGTACTACATCAAGAATGCTAGATCAATTGTTAATGTAATATCTGATTGTATTCAATGTCATTTTAGTATATGTTTGAGGTGACCTCCCTTAGGGGGAGATTGTTAGGAATTAGAAATTCCAGGTATTAAAGAGTCGGTCACCTCAAGTATATGTAATCGTTAGAAAGCTCGTAGTCACAGTACTTTTATGTTAAGTAGTATTTAGTTTAGTAACACCGTGGAGGACGGACGGGTCTTTACCCACTGTATGCCTGATCCACAGCCCGTTGTGTGGCGTTTTATTGTAAGACTATAAATACTCTCTACCTTCCAAGGTAGAGAGTTGGAGCTCATAATAAGAATTTTCTTTCTCTCACTAAAGTTCCCTAAACCTCTAACTTTCTCTCTCTATAATTCCACTTATACGCCTACTTTGTGTTATGGTTTGATGTGTATGTGAAATCCAATATCCTACAGACACTTTATTCGAGTTGTCCCTTATGCGTTTTGACGTTTAAGCGAGTTGACACTTTATACGAGTTGTCCCTTATGCGTTTTGACGTTTAAGCGAGTTGACACTATATGCGAGTTGTCCCTTATGCGTTTTGACGTTTAAGCGAGTTGACACTTTCTGCGAGTTGTCCCTTATGCGTTTTGACGTTTAAGCGATTTGAGCCTATGCGAGTTGTTGACTTTTCTCAGTGCGGTTTGTTGACTTTTCTCATCAAAACTTCAAACGATCATAACTTTTGAACCGTAACTCCGTTTTCAGCGTTCTACCCATCAAAACGATCGTGAGAACAAGGAGAATAGCACGCCGAATAAACTAACTAAAGTTTATTTGGGTCAACCTTCGAGGCCTAAATCCGCTCCGAACAGAAGTTATTGAGGTTTTTAAGTTGTCGGACCAAATTTTCACCAAGTTTTCAACACAATAACTGTCCTTAATCATCATCAATCACAACTCCTTTATCGTTGAATCGATCCTACATCAACTTTATCACTAATACTTCATCAATGGCTCCTCAACAAGACATTCATGCAGCCGGTGCTGAAAATCGTCCTCCTATGCTGGAAAGAGGTGGATATCTTCAATGGACAAGTCGAATGCTCCGCTACATCAAAACCAAACCTAATGGAAAACTGATGATTCAATCCATTACGAATGGACCCTTCAAGCCTCGACAAGTCCAAGACTCTGGAATTCCTAATGCAACACCTCCCATCCCACCATCTTTTCGTGATCAAGATGAATCAGAATACACTGACGAGGATAAGAAGCAGATCGAAGCAGATGACATGGCAATTCACATTATCCAACTGGGATTACCAAGAGACATCTTTGCTGCTGTTGATAGCTGTGAAACTGCTTATGATATGTGGGAACGTGTTAGACGGCTATGTTATGGAACAGAAATTGGACAACAGGACATGGAGAACAAGCTGCTAACTGAATGGGAGAAGTTTACATCTACTCCAGGAGAATCCATTGAATCTTACTATGGAAGGTTTTGCACTTTGATGAATGAGCTTATCAGGAACAAGTTGACACCCAGAAATATCGTGAGTAACATCAAATTCATCAACAATCTTCAAGAAGAATGGGGACGCTATGTCACTATTGTCAACCAAACAAAGGACTTACATCAAGTGAATTTTGATCAACTCTACGATTTTCTGAAACAAAATCAAGCTGAAGCCAATGAAGTTAGGAAAGAAAGAATGGCAAAGAATCATGATCCCTTGGCACTAATTGCAAAGACACAAACTCCTGTGAACACACATCAACAACCTTCATCATCATCTTCCTCCTCCAACAACAACTTGCAGTAATACATTCCACAACCACAACATGTTATCCCTCAACAACAATTCTACCTACCCGAACAACAAGTCATTCAACAACAACATCTACAATACCAGGATCCAGGAATCACTTATATTGAAGCTGAACAAACAGAAGCGTTGTCTAATGCATTCGCTTATTTGACTAAAGTATTCAAAGGACGCTACTCCACACCAACTAACAACAACCAAAGGATTTTATCAAACACTCGCAACAGGCAAATTGCACAACCGGGTTTGAATATGGGTCATCAAGGACAAGTGCTTGGAGTTATTGGGAATCAACAGGGATATGCTACTGGATTTCACATGGGTAATCAGAATATGCAGAATACAGGTCAATATGTAGGAAATCAGGTGGCTCAGTATTAGGGTAATCAGATGGGTCAGCATGTTGGTAATCAGATGGGTCAGAATGTTGGGAACAGAACAGTGGGTAATCTGAATGGGAATGTTGCAGCTCCAGTCATTGGGAATTATGGAAATATGAATCAGGTTAATAGGATTACGTGTTACAACTGTCAAGGAGTGGGTCACATTGCAAGGAATTGCCCTACTAAGCCGAAAAAGAAGGACTCTGCGTATCTTCAGAAAGCATTGCTGTTGGTACAAAAGGCAGAAGCAGGGATGCAGTTGAGTGCTGAGGAACATGACTTTGTAACAATTATGGATTAATTGGAAGACCGAGAAGATATCAATGCAAACTGCATCTTCATGGCAAATCTCCAGGAGGCTAAGTACGACATTGATTCTGACACACCTCCTGTTTATGATGCCAATACAGTATCTGAGGTACCAATCACTGATCCATCCTATAACAATGTCATATTTGATGTGTTTACTTATGACGAACAACATTTTGTGACACTGACACCTACCTATGATACATACTTAGACAATCCGAGTTGTAGCAATACTAACTCTAAAAATCCAGATGTGGATCCTAGTGGAGGCTTTGTGACACAAAATACTAAGACTGATGAGGAAACACGTGCTTTATTTGAAACATTAATCAATAATTGTGGCATTGAAATTGAGAAAGTTAAAACGGTCAATCGCGAAGTTAAGGCCGCGAATGATAAATTGACCGCTGAGCTTGAGAGGTACAAGGAGAATGCAAAAGCTTTTGAATTTCACAAAAACAAAGAGTCAGAATTAGAAATTGGTTATAGAAATTCCGTTTTAAGAGAAAAACAATTGCAAATTAAGTATGACACACTTGATGTTAATTTGAACTTAAAAATAAAATCTTTAAACGAAGAAATTTCTGATCTTAAAAACCAACTTTCTAAACAAAAAGCAACTTATTCTGATCTTGAAAAAGAGAAGAAACAGTTGATTTCAGAATTTTCAATACGAGAAAATTCTCTTCTTGATGAAATTCTTGATAAAAATGAAAAAATCAACAAATTAGAAAATTTGCTTGTTACAACGGGTCATTCAGCTAAAACAACCAATATGTTAATGAATCAAACTAATCCATATTATCATACAACGAAAAAAATGGCTCTTGGTAACAAACCTCCTTGTGCACTCAAGAAAGCTCAGAAAAATCAGAATGTGTTGAATAATGGAAAACCTTTGCATGAACCCATAAATGTTTGTGATTCCCATGAAACGTTAGAACTAGCTGATGAGAGTAGATCAAAAATGAAACAAAAGAATCCAGAAATCAAACCAATTGATTACAACAAATGGAACAAAATGTCTGGAATTAATTTTGTCCCTCAAAAAGAAAAGTCAAAATTTTCCATCACACCAAGTGTTTCAAACAAAGAGTCAAAATCAGTTTCAAAACCAGTTTCAGAACCCGTAGTTGTTTCCAAATCTCTTTCGAACATAGAACAAATGTCTTCAAACAATCCTTTTAACACAAGTGATGCTAGAAGCATTTTAGATGATGTTAAGACTAGAATTGGGCAACTTCAACAAATTGTTAAATCGAAAATAAACATCAGTACTAACAACTGGTTTTCTAGTTTTGATGATGAAATGAAAAAGGTTTTTGAAACTCAGATTGCCACTCCGCTAAATAACATCAGTGCGAGGGTAATACATTTTGAACAAGCATTTTTAGAAGAAACATGTGACTTTGTCAAGGACCATAAATCCCTGGTAAAGAAAGCTAATGAATGTTTTGAACACATCAAAGTTTTGGAAAATTTGAATGATTCTCTCTTCGAAGATGTTCTGTGTACCGATATTATGTCCATTGTTTTACAAACATATTCTGTTGAAGACCATGAAAGACTCCAGTCTGAGACCTCCGCCATTGTTTCAAAATATGAAAAAGCTCTTGAAAAACTTGAAAAAGAAAATGTCTCATATTTTAAACAACTTGATCGAAAAACCGAGGAATGCAAGTATGACAAACTGTCGTATGAGCGTGCCTACAAGGACATGAAAGAGCAAAATGATCTCTTGAGGGCTCAGCTGGAATGTCAAAAAGGAAAGGCTGTGGATACTAAGATTGCAAAACCATTGACTGAGGAGAAAGCAAATATTCCCAAACCAGTTTTCAAACCTAAAATGTCTATTTCTCTGCTTCCTCTAAAAGTGAATGAGAAAAATGATTTGTCAAAACCAGTCACTCCACCTGCCTTGCCTAAGCTAAAAGATAAGATTGTTGAAAATGAAAAAGTGGTTATCGAGAAACCAAAAGTTTTAGCACCTGGCCTTTTTAAGATGAGTACCACTAATGCGTCTGCCTCCACATCTAAAACATATGGAACAAACGACATAAGTTTAGACAAGCACTCTAAAGAGACTAGGAAAGCTGAAACCACTTCTCTTGATAAAAATGTGAATCCTAATGCGTGTGCCTTACCTTCTACAGGACTAGAAAGCACCTCTAGGAGCAGCAGACTAAAGCCTAGGAGCAATACAAAGAACAATAGAGTCTCGCCTGCCTCTAGGAGTAGTAGCTTGAATAAAGAGAATAAAGTAGAAGAACACCCTAGGAATTTACCGCTTTGTAATAAGAAAGACATTTCATCTGAATGTAATGAACCTATGAAATCTGCTAAGTTTAATGAATGTGTTGAATCTGTTTGTGTAACTTGCAAGAAATCTTTAATTAATGTTCATGATGATTGTGTTTATCAGAATAAAACTGTTAAGCCTGCTCAGAAGAACATTCCAAAAAGACCTTATAATAAACCATTAGGAAGAATAGTTGCAAGATTTAGGTCTTACACTACTGATAAGAAGCATAGTCTTTACTTTAGGGATGATATTTGGAAACCAACATGTAGAATTTTCACACTCCAGAGTGGAAGAATGAGTGATAAACCAGTATACCCAGTAGAAAACTTCTATGAGTGTGATCAGGATTTTACCTCTAACCCAAAGGAACCAAAATCAAAACGGTTTCCAAAAACTTCTCCTTCTGTATTTGGCAGGTTATCGAAATATGTCTTTGGATCGTCGACTCGGGTTGCTCCAAGCACATGACCGGGAATATGAAGCTGCTGATCAATTTCGTCTGGAATTTCATGGGAAATGTACGCTTTAGAAATGATCATGTAGCAGCTATCATGGGTTATGGAGATCTACCTTTTGGAAATTATTTGATCACTCGGGTTTACTATGTTGAAGGGTTTGGACACAATTTGTTTTCAGTCGGGCAATTCTGTGATGCAGATTTAGAGGTTGCATTAGGAGAAATTCATGCTTTGTTAGAAACTTGGATGGCATTGATCTCTTAACTGGGAATCGTGACACAAACTTGTATGCTATCGACATTAACCAAATGGCCTCTTCATCACCAATATGTCTAACGACACGAGCATCTGGAACAAAGTCCTGGTTGTGGCATATAAGGCTATCCCATCTCAATTTTGACACGAACAACAAACTTGCCAAAGACAACATCGTCAACGGACTTCTAAAGTTCAAATACACCAAGGATCACTTATGTCCATCATGCGAACAAGGTAAAAGCAAAAGAGCATCATATAAACCCAAACTGGTACCCAGTTCAGAAGCAAAGTTACATATGTTGCACATGGACTTATGTGGCCCAATGAGAGTTGAAAGCATAAACGGGAAAAAGTATATTCTTGTTATCGTTGATGACTATTCAAGATATACATGGGTTAAGTTTCTGAGGTCAAAAGACGAAGCACCAGGCATCATCATCACCTTTCTGAAGCGTATTCAAGTACTTCTACAAGCTCCAGTAAGGATTGTAAGAACAGACAACGACACAGAATTTACAAATCAGGAGTTAAGAACTTATTTTGAAGATGTTGGAATCACTCACCAGACATCAGTTGTTAGAACTCCACAACAGAATGGGGTAGTTGAAAGAAGAAATAGAACTCTTGTAGAAGCTGCTCGCACAATGCTCATCTATTCTTGTGCACCATTATTTTTATGGGTTGATGTTGTTGCCACTGCTTGTTTCACTCAGAACCGGTCCCTAATCCATCCAAGATTCAATAAAACCCCATATGAGCTTGTGAACAACAGAAAACCTGATATCTCTTACTTTCACGTGTTTGGCGCTCTGTGCTATCCGACGAATGACAGAGAAGATCTAGGAAAACTGAAAGCTAAAGGTGATATTGGAATCTTCATTGGATACTCAGATAACTCGAGGGAATTTAGGGTGTATAACAGAAGAACTAGGAGGATCATGGAGACGATGAATGTGAATTTTGATGAAATTTCACAGATGGCTTCTGAGAGACTCGCTCTAGAACCCGCGCTAAATCCGATGGCTTCTAATCAAAACAGATTAGGACCCCCACCTAACCAGATGAATTCTGGACACATCAGTTCAGGACTCATACCTCATAGAGCTCCATCAACCTTTGCTGACACACCTTTAGAACAAGAATGGGAGAATTTCTTCGAGTTAATGTTCGATGAATACTATGGTGGAACTTCGACAAATGCATCAAACCATTATTCCGCTGCACCCGCTCAAAATCATCCACCACAACCATCAGAAGATGCATCTACAACGGTCGAAACCAATGCACCAACTCCATCAACATCATCTACATCAACTTCAGCAAATCCTATTCTTGAAACCGTTCAACCAGCAGTTGATGAGCAAAACCAAACCATATCATTTAAAGAAGAACCTACTCAAAACCAAAATGATGCAACGTTAGACGAAGACGTATTCGAAAACCCGTTTGCTACGGAATCAGCTGAATCTTCTTCAAGCTTAAGAGAACCATCTAACTCACATACGTTTAACTTATGGTATCCTTCTACTTTGAAGTGGAAAAAAGACCATCCAATTGAACAAGTTATTGGTGAACCTTCACGACCAATTCAGACAAGACGCCAACTTGCCACAGATTGCGCCTTGTGCATCTACCTTTGCTCAATTAGCAATATCGAGCCAAAGAACATTCAAGAGGCAATGGCAGAACCCGCATGTAGGGGTGTCAGTAGGGTCGGGTTGACCCGACCCGAACCCGATAAGGTCTTATCGGGTGGTGTTAATCGGGTTAATAAAACTAATCGGGTTTGTTTGACCCGAACCCGATAACCCGATATTGTTATCGGGTCGGGTTAGGGTTGACATATTTTTCTTATCGGGTTATCGGGTCAACCCGATAAGACCCGAAAAATGCTACTTATTTCTTTTTTTAAGTTTATAAAGACAACTACTCTTTCTTGCTAAATCACGCTCGGATATTATGGTTTATACATGCATGTAATTGTAAGGTATTAACTTTATAAAGATGAAATTTTCACCATCTTTCAACAATTAATACAGTATTAAACAAGGTCCTTAGTACTTAGTTTACACACTCACATAAAGACAGAACTGATATAGCTCGGGTACCTATATTCAGTCGAGAATAATGGTAATAAGTTTTTTTAATGATAAGAAGTATACGAATTATATTGATGACATGAAGACTTACATACTAGGCACCCTCATTACCTTTAAGATATATTGCAATAGATAGCTTAGCTTTTCATTTACATATGACAAAACTATATAAGCTGTTCCAAATATACAATGATATTTGGTTCAAAAACTATATAAGTTGTCTGTCTATTGGTTTATTTGTGTAGAGTTGAATTTATCTTATAACCCGACAACCCGAGTCACCCGACCCGACTTAACCCGACCCGATAAACACCCGAACCCTATAATCCGATTTCTTATCGGGTCGGGTTGCGGGTAACTTTTTTAAAACTCAAAACCCGACTCAACCCGACCCGATAAACCGGAAAACCCCGTTAACCCGACCCGATAACACCCCTACCCGCATGGATAGAAGCAATGCAGGAGGAACTTCTACAATACCGTCTACATGACTCATGGGATCTAGTCCTAAGACCAATTGATATTCGCGTCATTGATCTCAAATGGTTATGGAAGAACAAAAAGGATGAAGAGATGACTGTCATTCGCAACAAAGCTCGTCTTGTAGCCAAAGGATACACACAGGAAGAAGGAATAGACTTTGAAGAGTCATTCGCCCCGGTAGCTAGACTTGAAGCAGTCAGGATATTCTTAGCCTATGAAGCTCACAAAAACATCACGGTTTATCAGATGGACATTAAGACTGTATTCTTGAATGGAACTCTGAAAAAAGAAGTGTATGTGAGTCAGCCAGAAGGTTTCATAGACATGGAACATCCAGACTACGTCAATAAACTCAAAAAGGAAATCTATGGTTTGAAACAAGCTCCGAGAGCGTGGTATGACGAACTGTCCTCTTTCCTAATTCTGAACAATTTCACCAAAGGAACTGTCGATCCTACCTTGTTTACTCGAAAATATAACAATGACATTTTGATTGTTCAGATTTACGTGGACGACATCATTTTTGGGTCCACGAATCCGAATCTTTCAAAACATTTTGAAAATCTCATGAAAAGCAAATTTGAAATGTCCATGATGGGGGAACTAAAGTTTTTTCTTGGTTTACAAATACATCAATCCCCTCGTGGAATTTTTATTAATCAAGCTAAATATACAATTGAGATTTTGAAAAAACATGGTATGGATCATTGTGATTCGGTTGGAACACCAATGGTAACTTCACCAAAAATTGGAGCCGGTTTATTTGGGAAACCCATCGATCCGAAGAAATATCGGAGCATGATTGGTTCTCTCATGTACCTCACTGCTAGTCGACCCGATATTTAATTTGTTGTTTGCTTATTAGCACGGTTTCAAGCAAAGCCTACCGAACTTCACCTCAAAGAGGTTAAACGGATCTTTCGGTACCTGAAGACATCCATTCACATGGGACTTTGGTATCCGAAGGAATCCGGATTTGATCTAATAGTGTTTTGATCATATGCGGACCACGCAGGTGATCAAGTTACAGCAAAAAGTACATCAGGAGGAGCACAATTTTTGGGTGAAAAGTTAGTCAGCTGGTCTTCAAAGAAACAAGATTGCACTGCCCTATCAACCGCTGAAGCAGAATATGTGTCTCTATCTGCGTGTTGTGCTCAAGTTCTATGGATGAGGACACAACTCACAGATTATGGCTTTACTTTCGATAAAATACCTATGTATTGTGACTCGAAAAGTGCCATAGCCATATCGTGCAATCCTGTTCATCACTCAAAGACTAAGCACATTCGTGTCCGCTACCACTTCATCAAAGAGCACGTAGAAGATGGTACTGTTGAATTATTTTTCGTGAAGACAGATTACCAACTCGCCGATCTATTTACTAAAGCCTTTCCAAAAGAAAGGTTTGACGATTTAGTTCGACGAATTGGAATGCGAAGCTTAACCCCTGAGGAGATAGAACGTCTTCTTGAATCTTCTTGAAAATGATTTTCCAAAAAGCTTCGCTGTAAATATTTTTGAAAAACAAAATACAAAATTTTAAAAACTAACAAAAGCAAAATATAAAAATATAAAACTTTCAAAAATACACAAACAATATAAAATCAAAAATCCAAAAATATTCTTCTCACGACATGTCTCTCGTATAATCGATATTCTGTATGTTTCTAGAAATGTCATTCAACAATGATACGGACATGTACAGATGCTTGAGCGAGAGTTCTTTAAATGTTTTCTAAAACATGTCATTTCTCAAAAAAATTCTTTCAATATGGCTTTCGTATACATTAGTACGAAACCCGGACTAAAATGATGACTTTTGATCTTATTCAAATCAAAACTCGTGCTTTTAAAGAAAAATCGAGTGTACGGTTCAGTGCACTGCATTTAAAACTAGTGAGAAATCATCATCATCTTGAGCACCTTTTTCAAGATTGTTTTTCAAAATATTTTGTGCTCAAGATAACTCCCTCTAAAACCCTTTAATTGATTATGCTTTATTAAAGGGGGAGTATAAAACAAAAATGTTCCAAATTCATGCTTAAATCAAATCCATTTGTCTCCCTAAAAGATTCTAAAAATGTTGTTTAATCCGTTGATATAAAAAATATCACGAATATGCTATTTTTGAGGGGGAGAAGACGTGATTAAAATGTGATCAAAAAGTTTAATGATCGTTGTTTGAATCTCAAAAGAGCTCGACTCAGTTGAAACCATTGAATTGACGAGGAATCAATGTCTGTAAATGTACCATTTCGAGAAACTTGTGATAGACATGAACTTACATGGGTCTAACCTTCTTTTCAAGGAGTGTTTACAACTTCAAGTTAGTTATTAGAGCTAGTTGTCACCTAAAAACTGACAATGGAACTCTTTAACTATGAAACATAACCGTGTCTCGTGGGGAATTGTCTATCTTGAGCCGATCAATTCAAAAAGTGCGAACTCTACCCTCACTGTGTAGATTTCTGTCAAAACTTATAAGCACATGTGAAGGGGGAGTGTTTCTGAAAATATAAAACTCTCGGAGTGTTTCAAACATGTTTTCAATCATAAACACTCTGAGAGATTTTCAAGAAAAATGGTTTTATGGCAACATGGGACAGTCATGGAGTTATAAGGTGACTAAGGATAGGAAATCTGTCCTATGATTCGCCAGAGCCGGAGGGATCTACCCAAGGACAATACCCATAGTTAGTATTAGAAGTCCTTAGGTATGATTGAAAAAAGGAGTAATGTGAGAAAGGAGAAAGAAGGGGTTAAAGAATTAAAAAGAAATGTAAAGAAAGGGTGAAAAGAAATAGCCCTCCATAATCAACCATTAGGGCAGAAACCGGGTTCAATTCATATGCTACTGGTTGTCACTAAGATGACACTGGTATTGAAGACAAAGACGTCATGGACCCAGTGACGCACTGCACTAAACCTTCTAGCTACTCAATTCCTCTTAAAAGGATTTGTTTCATTCTCACGGGGAACCCTACATAATTTATCGACTTTCTCTTAGAGATCGTTGGTATTGAAGAAGGGGACCCTCTCCCTAGTCTCCGCTTAGGAAAACCAAAAATGCACTAATTGAGTCTAGAGCCATGAGATTCATTAAAAGATCTCTTAGGAACTCTTAACATTTCATCGTTTGTTGTTCATCAATAAGGACATAAGTGATACATTCTAGAGTCCTACGCAGATCTTAGCAATCTGCCAGAACATTTATGAGAGGTTTCACAATTGTGATCCTCAGTGATTGAATGGAAACTCCTGCCAGGGTCAACATCAAGCAGCCCTGACAGCAGGTCACTTCGGTAATTCTTTATGGGTTACGCTTAGTGTGTCTCAAACGGTCTACAGTCGTGAAGTGATGCTTCGGTGTACTTCAGCGACTCACCTGAACTGTAGATGTACTTCGGTATGTCGTGTTAGCCTTCTTGAGGGCCTCCAGTTTCAGGAATAGCCTTTGCTAGAATTAGAGACGTGTTGTCACAATATGTTGTTAACACCCTCGACATTCAAACTTGTAAGTGCTGGAAATCCCGCTAAGGATATTCCTTTCACGAATCGAATCCTGAAGACGTGGGTCATTACTTGAATTTATTCTATGCAATGCCAACTGTCCCTTATGGGATTCGGACGGCTGATTCGCCCGACCAAGGTGAATGGAATCAAGACATTCATCAGAAGAACAATCGTAGTGGTCAATTCTCTAAGAAACGATCACAATGATCGATTGGTGTTTTTCTCTAACCAATTCTTATGTTTTCTTCTTATGGATGCTCCTGGGAGGAACGATCGTGCTGATTCTCCACATGCTCATACCAACGTCATCACATGAAATTTCTCTTCAAAATCAAAGGCAACACAAAGTTAAAGATGATTCTTCTTCAAAGTCAAAGAATCTTCAAAGTTTAAAGACTCGAGAACTTCATCATTGGAAACTCAAAGTCAAATAGTAGTGTGAGCATGGTGGAGAAAGACGTGGAGACACCTATTGATAAGGTTTTAAAACGTACCATTTTGAGGGGTCGTTTAAGCCCTTATTTGATCACTGTTGTATCCGTTATTACTTAATATCGTTCCTTTTCACTTTTTAGGTCTCTTGAAGGCAAATTGCTGGAATGGCACTTATTTGGACGAAAAGGCGCGGATATACGAAGAAAATGGCCAAAGTCAAGAATCGAGACACTCAAGATGCTGAAATACAAGGGGACGGCGTCAGGTGTTACCTGCGACGCCGTCGGAGCACATGTTGTGACGATACAGTAGCCAAATTGCTTATTTTCAACTGACGGTGTCAGGCTTTAAAAGAGTAGGCCGTCGCAACTCAGACGGCCTAGATTTGATCCAGACGGCGTCAGAGGCTGAAGAGGACGGCGTCACAAATCATAAGGTGACGCCGTCGCGAATGTAATCTTATATATATAATCCGAATTTTTCATTATTCAGTGTGTAGTCTTTTGGAGTAAAAACCTAAACCGAACCAAGGCTGTCTTGTACAGTATTTTAGGGTTCCAAACCCTATCTTACATCAAGATAAGTGTTTTACTTCATTAATTCAATTATGTCTTCAATTATTTGTGTGTATGCTTGCATGTTCTCCATGTCCGGCTAATTTACTTGTGTGTTTGCTTAGGAAATATGAAACTTAACTATTGAATATTGATTTGGTTGTCTCTTATCTTAATTGTTAATGATCTAGTAATGCGATAGGTCATTTGTTGTGTAGTTAATGCTTGATTAATCTTTGTGAACCTTAGATTATAACACCTAGAGTAGTTGTAGGCTAAACCATCCAAAGAGTACCATAGAGTTAGAGTTTATAAATCCTAGAGATTTTGTAGACGAGACCCTTTGGTAGTTTCAAAGAGTTAGGGATAAACGCATACCCTACGACCTTAGACACACAACGCGATTAGGAATAAGGACGTGACAATTCAACCATCAATAGGAGATAATTAAGGAGTAATACAACCTAAGTAAACACATTCTTAAACTATCATACGAGCACACATTAATTAGACATAGACTACCCTCACCTTAGTTAATTAGATAATTAGATAATAGAGTAATCGGTAGAAATACCAACCCCCCAAATCCAAACCCCGAGATTCGTACCTTTCCATTTCCTAAAAAATATAAAAAGCACAAAAATAATCTTCCTCAACCCCAACCTTAGCGTAGTAACTCCACAGTAGCATTCCTATTCCCCTGGAGAACGATATCAATTCCCGTGGCTTACCTTAATACTACACTACAATGATTAGGTTCACTGCCTAGGGTGTTGAAATCACTTGCTCGACGAAAAGGAAGTTCCTTTGACCCCGAACGACGCGTGTAGCGTTATCAAGTTTTTGGCGCCGCTGCCGGGGAATAGAATAGATAGTTAGAAGTCCACTTCACTTAGGTTTCCTTGCTTGATTCCTATCAAGTAAGCTTTTTTCCCATTTTTAGCCTTCTCATAGTCTATCCCCCTTCTTTGTGACCTTTGTTCGTAACCCATCACTTTTCATCATGGAAGGTGATAACCCCCCTCAAATCATTGTCCCGCCAAGAGACCGTACTCTTGGTGAATACTCGAGACCAAGCCACCTAGGCTATAGAAACACCATTGAGCTTCCCGACCAAGCCCAAACTACGGCCCTACGATCCGATACCATCCGGTTGGTGTAAAACGGACGTACATTCCATGGACTTCGTTCCGAAGATCCTAATCAGCATCTTAAGGATTTCCTTAAAATTGTCGATACCATCGACCTTGATGCTACTACTCGGGAGACCACGCGTATGCGTCTCTTCCAATTCTCTCTACGGGACCAAGCTAGTAATTGGCTTGAGCGACTTCCCGCCGGCTCCATCTCAAGTTGGGATGATCTCACCTCTCGTTTCCTTGCTTAATTTTTCCCACCGGAGAGAACCACTAAGCTTAGGAATGATATCTTGATGTTCCAACAACATCAAGGTGAATCTCTCTACGAAGCATGGACCCGATTCAAGGACTTACTCCATAAAGTCCCTCATCATGGCATTGATCTTTGGCTCCAAGTTCAAATCTTCTATGATCATGTCAATTTCCCCACCAAGCGATCCATTGACCAAGCGGACAGTGGAAAACTTAGTGATCTCACCGCGTAAGAATCGTGGGGTATATTAGAGGACGTTGCTCTCTATGACAACTAAAGTTGGAATAACCCCCGTGAGTTGCCCAAAACCGTAAAGGCAATCTCCTTGACTCACAATCTTCCGACCGTAGGATGCTCGAGCTTGAAGATCAAGTTAAATTCCTAATGAGCTCCTACAAAAGTCCTAAGTCTTCACATCAAGTGAATAAAATCACTCTACCTTGTGAGATATGTAGTGGTCCTCATGACACTCGTGATTGCACAAGACTCCCCGAACAAGCTTTTGCGGACTACGCCTCCACGCGTACCGACGGAGCGGGAGAGAAGTGGTACACTTTCAAGCCCGAACAAAACAACTTAGGAAACTCTTACAACCCCTCATGGAGAAATCACCCTAACCTTAAGTGGAACCAAAACTCAAGCACACCCCAAAGCTCATCTAGTCCACCTAATAGGTTCAATCCTCCAAGCACCGGGAACCCCACTAATCTTGAGGCAATCGCATCTAGGTTCATGTCATCTCAAGAAACTCGATTGACTAAGCTTGAAGCCGATTTTAAGCAAAGACAAGGCGAGATGACAAACAAGCTCGATGCCTTCTTAAAAGCCTTTAATGACCGGGAAATTGGAGCACTCCCAAGTGATACTATAAAGAACCCAAAAGTGAGTTCGATTTCATCGACTTCATGCTCTTGTTCACCATGGGAGAGTGCACATCCATGCCCCTCACACCCAACGGTTCACTCGGTAAATGCTATCAACAAGGGTTCCAAGCAATCCAAAATGAGGTACCAAGGCCCTGCACCATTGGTAAAACCTACTCTTGAGAAACCCGTCAACCAAGAACCCAAACCTAATCTAGAGGAGGAGTACAAGGAACTCCATCAAGAAAAACCGGTTCTTGAAGTCTTAGCTCATGCACCTTATTATAATGCTTTAAAAGAAAAATATGAGTTAGAACTTAAACTTGGAAAACATGGGTCCGCCTTTGTGCGAAATAATCTACCTAAGAAGTTAGACGATCCCGGGCTATTTACTCTTCCGTGTAGGCTTGGAACTTCCAAACCTCTCGATGCTCTAGCCAACTTAGGATCATGCATCAATCTTGTTCTGTTATCCCTCCATAGAAGCCTTAACTTAGGTAAGATAGAACCAATAGAAACCATCTTAGGTCTAGCGGATGGTAGTGTTGCATATCCGGTAGGGATAATAAAAGACATGGTAGTACACGTAGGAGAGTTGACTCTTTTGGCCGACTTCCATGTGCTAGACATGAATAAGGACCCGACATGCCCATTGCTAGTAGGAAGAGGATTCTTAGCTACCGCTAGTGCCATCATCGATTGTAAGATGTCCAAGATAGTGGTAGGAGAAGGGAGTGCTAGGTCAATTTACGATGTCAAAAAGCATACGTACTACAAAGAAGAGGAAATCCCACATGAGATTAGGTTGGATAGAACGCCTTCTAGATATGGGCCTTGGATAGATAAGAACCTCATAGGTCCCCAACGACCTTTCTACCTAGATGAAGCCTTTGCTAGTAAAGCAACTTTTCATGAAAAATAAATGGCTAGGGACATGGAAGTGAACCCGTTCGAGGACGCCTTAGTATTTAGGAAGATGACCGAGTTCCTAGGAAGCTTGCCCGTCAACCTTGTCATAAATAAGTGGAAAGTTGAGAAGCCTAAACATAAATGGGATTGGGATAGACCGCCTAGTGATGGTAATGGAGAGTGGCACATTAGGATAACAATCTATGATCCCGATGGAGAGAAGTTTGAAAAGGCATATCGAACCAAACGTACTACTAGGAACTTGAATGATAAGTTTGATCCTTATGACATTGTTAAGGATAGGCTTACTTATATCGGTACGTTGGAGCACGACTACGAGTCTAGCTACAAGACTCATAAATAAAGAAAAGCGCTTCGTGGGAGGCAACCCATGCTTAATTGTTTGCTTGTTTTTGTCATATATCTTTTATTGATTGTTTATTCTCATGTTTAAATTTGTAAAAATGTTTTATTTTGTTTTTAACCTCGTCTTAATCACATATAAAGGTATTTTACATAAGGGATAAGTGTAGGGAGGATTACACACGTTTATTCTCATGTTTAAATTTGTAAAAATGATTTATTTTGTTTTTAACCTCGTCTTAATCACATATAAAGGTATTTTACATAAGGGATAAGTGTAGGGAGGATTACACACGTTTTCAAAAGAAACGTAAACATGAGAATTTCAATTAATTAAAAGATATACATGTGTGTTTGTTCGAGTCAAATGCTTGTATCGAGTCATAACGGATGTTTTGCAGGAAATTTTTCCAGATTCTAAAGATATAAATTTTCCATAATTTTTTTCAGAAAATCGCAGACCAGTTTTTGTCAGGATAACCTGACGGCGTCAGGATCGCAACCTGACGGCGTCAGGAAAGAGTAAAAACAACATATTACTTTTTTTTTTTTCGTTTTCTGAGCTACTTATAAATTTTGGAATTTTCCAGGTCTTAATTTTCCAAAAATTCTGTAAACATCCATTCCACAAGCATTATATCCTAGTTTAGTAGAGTCTTATATATATTATTACCGCCGATTTTACGCGAAGGTTTCGTTTGTTTTCTTCAAGTGTGCAGGTTTTATTTATCAAGAAGAAGATACATAAGGTTGGAATGAGCATTTCACGCATACATTCTACTTGGAAAAGATTTAACCACCATTTTACACGGATCCTACCGAGCTAATCAGGGGAGTACTAGTTTCTTTCGTTTTTAATTACCATCTATTATCATAACTTTGATACTTTCGGGGAACATTGGGGACAATGTTCAGTTTAAGTGTAGGGAGGGAAAATAAAACGGGAACTTTGAAACTATGCTTATCCTTGACTATTTGCTTTGTCAAAATTGTATTTGCGTAATAAACCATGAGAAAATGTCGGTTAGGGTAATTTTGGCACCAAATTTAAAAATTTTCATGACATATAGGAGTGGGCCATTAGTCTTAACAAAAGCGTCTCATGGATAGGAAGTTGCATGACTAGCACAAAAACCCTTTACCACTTAAATTCCACCCAAAATGTGAGGATCACCCTTAGATTAGTAAGAATTAAAGCATTCATCTTTAATGCTTAGTGTGTGAACCGGTAGTATAATAGATTATAGAACTTGTTTTGTGATGCATCCCGAGATCGCTAGTAAGACTACACTTGTGTAGTTAGGAATAACTAAATGATAAGAGGCATTAGGATAACCCTTGTTTGATACCTGTAATATAATTACTTCTTCCACCTCGGTTGAGTAATTCCCCCACACCCTTGCGTTGTACTCACTTTTAGTACACGATACCCCTAGTTAACCCCTCTGAGCCTATCCTTTTCGCGGTTCTCTTGATTTTTCGGTTTTTCCGGAATATTAATGAAGAGCATTGTTTACACCCCGTCCCCAAATGTACACCCAAATCGCCTTAGCCTACCTTGTATGCACTCACTTTTAGTGCATTATTGTTATCACCCTTAACCCTTAGTTCAATTATCTAGTTGCTTGCATAAGTTGCTAAGTCGAGTCATATCCTTAGTATATAGTTTTGGGACGATTGGGACTCATGGGAAAAGTTAAAGTTTATGAAATGACGGGAAGGGAACGTTAAATTCAAATTCCCTTTATTTGCATAATAATGTACTCCAAGTGTTTTGATCTTTTCAATTCGGGTCAAATTAGTGTTAGAGAAATAAAAGCTCAAGTGTAGGGATGTGCTTATAAATCCCTATTGTGGAAACGTAGAAGGGGGGTTTAATACGTTACCGTTTAAAAACTTTAGATCTTTAGTATCAAATCGCTTATGAAGCTTGTTATAATAGGAAAGTTCCAATTATTGTTTGTGACCAATGTAAAGCATAGTAAACAATGTTGTCACACAAGCATTAACATCAAACCACATCACAAGCAATAGTATAGTGCAACTATAAAAGTAAAGAGATAAAGAAAGGAAAGTGCAAACCGAACACGATGATTTATAGTGGTTCGGTCACGGATCTCCTTTCCGCCCTACTCCACTCCCCGAGTACCCAACTCGAGAGTTACTTCACTAAATCAAAAAGCTCCCTTCTCGGCGGAGAAAACCTTACAATCGTCGCTTACACTTTTTCCGGTACAAAGCTAAATACCGGGTTCTAGTTCGAGGTAGAACCAACCTAACGTCGCCTATACAATATTTCCGACACTAAGCTAGATGTCGAGTTCTTTTACACGGGTACAACCACTCCCAATATGTTTTATGGCCCAACATAACAAACCTTGTGTTTTATGGCATAAACACATAAACCATCTAATCTAGTTTATTGAAAGTGTTGTGAAGATGCAATGATGTTCTACACTAATGATCCATGACACAAATGTCTAATGGATATGAATAACTACTTCTAAATGAACTTCCATTGATAGGAAGCCTTCATGATGAAGATCACAAGTTCCCTAAACTTGTTGTGATAGATCTTCAGCTTGTGGTGAGTGGGGATGGCTAGATCTCCAATCTTTCCTTGGTTGATAAAAGAATATGCTTACAACAAAGATGAATGTTAGAAGCATTATGATCATGATCATTAGGGTGTTTAATGTATGTTACTACATTGTTAATGATTGATCTAAATGTATGCAAGAAGGTGGAGAAGATGTGTTTTCAAGTGATGAAGAAATGAGAAAACAATGGGCTTCTATTTATAGGCAAAAGGGGACAGGAGCGTCCACGGACCACGGTACCAATTAAAGGGTTCCGCCCTTTATGCATTTTGGTGCCGTGGGTGCCTGACAAGAAATCTAAAAATCTTTCTTCAAATCTTTTCAATATTTTACCATATCTTACCAAGATCACATTTGATATATTGAGTGTCAATCTAACCAATATATTCAAGAGATCTTCCAAGGATTTCAAAGATGATGCATGCCATGATGTAACATGTATTTCCATTTTAGATTAAAATGTTTATCAAAGTAAACTTGTAAAATGTATTATGTAACTAGTTAATAAAATGTCTAGTTACCTTTTGAAATACTTGTGAATGCAAAATGTAAAATGAGGTTCTAAATAGAATGGTTAACCTATTAAAATACTTAGTGACTATAAACGTATTTTAAACATTCTATATGATTTGTTAATGGGTTTGATCATAATGCCACATAACAAACATGTACGAACCTGTGTTGTAACATACGAGGACTTGAGACATCGAGAGGTGTTGAATGTATGTTGAGACAAATGTAATTACAAGTAACTTGTACATTTTACGTTATGTATTACAAGTTACATGTTTGTCATCAATCAAAACAAACGAGACTGTATAGATTAAATATCGTAATATTTGCACTAACAATCTCCCCCTTTTTGATGATGACAAAGATATGTAAACGTAATAGAAAGTAAAATGTAAAAGGTTACTTGTATCCTTACTACCTTTACATTACCTTCTCCGTTTACACTCTTCTCCCCTTTTTATCGAAACTAAAAGGGCGTGTCCTTTGAGTTTAACTTAATTTCTCCCCAAAAAGGCGAGCTTGCATCATCCCTAGTGAAGTTAAATCGTCCACTTTAATCCGTCCCTTGTTTGGTAGCGGATCCATGGATCAAATAAAGAGGCTTAACCTACATCAAGGTTAGTTCTATGCAACAAAAATTATGAGAAATATATGAAAAAGGAAAATCCATAGCAATGTTAGCCTATTTTCTCCACTTTTTATCGAAGCACAAATACTTGTTGAAAAGTGAGAATGATGCTAAATGCGTGCATGCTCCCCCTTGACGGTTGCTCCCCTTGTTTGAGGTGTCAGGGTATGATTAAAAACCTACAAAACAATTATTAGTGCAAAACTATATTCGTCATTGGACGAGTAAGTGATATACACAAAGTGTGTATAAGATGCATTCAGTAAATTCTTGACGGAAGCTCCCCTTGCTCTAGGGCGTCAAGATGAACCTTCAAAATAAATATTAGTATAATAGAAGCTTTGCCTTTAGACAAATATGTCATATACAACCAAGTGTATAGACGATGCAATATGAGTGCTTAAAGGGTATTCCTCCTTGTTCTAGGATGTCAAGAAGCACCTAAAATAAGAAAAGTAATTGATGCAAACTTCATCCTTAGATGAGTAAGTTATATACAATCGAGTGTATATGGTGATGAACCTACAATGAAAAACATTAGTGCAATATATTTCATCTTTTTCACAAAGAAAAATAAGATGTATATATGTGATAAATGATATAATCAAAGATCTCATGAAGTGTAGTCTCCTAATTACAATCATAAGAAAAGTGAGAATATAATATGATAAAAGCCTACAAAATAGTTCCTAGAAAGAAGATATGAAGTCTTCCACCGGTGTGCCACTAGTGGTGCTAGTGTTGGTGTCGGTTTACTAGTAGGATTCATGTGGTGATGATAGATGACTCGAGATTTACAAAAGTAAGTTTTCGCTAATCCATGGTGGTGATGATTAGTGAAAGTGGTGATGGAAGGTGGTGGTGATTAGGTAGGAAGCTATTAAGGAGTTAGAAACTCGTATGTATAGCAAATATAAAAATATGGACTCATGCAATCCTTTCGTCATGTCAAGTGACCAAAGCTAAGAAGAAAAAAATATGAATGGACATTGCATTTCAATGATGCATAAGGGTTATGATTTGAATGATTTATTGATGCTAACAACCTATTGTTTTGAGCAAGTTCTCATATGCTTCAACCCAAGAGTAATCAATAATGTGTTCTATCTAAGAATATATAAAAGTGATAACATGAAGATAAATTCGTTCATTGATTGACACGAATTATAAAAATGACCTATTCTAGGTGATAATGGGAAAGGTAGTATTAGCATGGTTTTGACCGACATAGATGATTATCACTTTGAAAAGAAGTGAAGACAATATGGAAAATACTAATAATAATAATAATGAGTACCTATATGAGGATGAGAATGACATCATATAAGTGAGAGTTAGATGGACCAACGTGTTGGAAATGGCTGTTTTGATTAATATATTGTTTGCACTAACAATGACATGCATGATATATGTCAAGCGAGAAAAGGATAAGATCCTATGATGGTGTTCTAGATAGTGAAGTTGTAATGTGCTAGTTTTAAGGAAAATCCTAGATTCGTTGATTGTGGAGATGAAGAAGTTTGTAAAACACATGATGTGTTTTTCACTTGATGAGGTATTGGTGCAAACTTGTGATATAAGGTTAAAAAGGTTGAACTAGTTGTGTTTCGTGAACCGGTTTTAGCTAAGTGGTGTTTACCTATGTGTTGGTATTTTAGAGTCTAAGAGACATAAATTTTGACAAAAGACAATTATGTGAATGGATTTCTCTTCCCCTTAATTGGTGGATATCTAACATAATGTGCAATGTATCAAATAAGGAATGACAACAAAGTGTTTAGGAGGTTATTCGGGTTAACGAAAGAGGTGAGCTTAGTAATGTTTTTCTGGATGATGGTTAGCATACAATGAGCTTCAACCTTAAAGTCACGTACTTCTTCTCGATTAATACGAGATGATCGTATGATGAGGCATGTGGTTTCCTAATAGGAAGTGAAGAGGATCAGAGTATTGTTATAACTAAATAATGATGGAGATGATTTTTGGAAAGCGGAAGCTTAAATTGAGATTTGGAAAGAGGTCGGTTGAAAGACAAAAATGCAAAGCCAACCCGCTAGAACTTAATTCTATATGATTTTAAACTATATGCAAGTGTAGGGGTCCTATAAAGCATAGTACTAATCTACGTAGCAATAAAGGGGATTATGCAAAATGAGCATACAAAAGTTAAAACCAATTGAGATAACAAATAATTTGTTATCAACCCACAAAACAAATTTGTTAGTGACAAAAGATGTTAACATGATAGAAATCAAATGATAACATGTTATATAAGCAAGAACAACACATTGCACTTAAGTAGACAAGAGATCACCATACAAGATAGCATCAAGACAATCATATTATGCAAGAATACAACTTTATTCAAGACATTTCATTATGAGATTGTTTTGTCGTTAGATTTAGACACTTAAGCATACTTGGATATACAATAATCTATGTGGTTAATTTTTAAGATAAAAAGGCTTCTAAAAGACTGTCATACCAAAAGCACTTTGACAGATTATATGTGCACTGATGAGTGTGTAAATACTCATCATTTTTATACAAATTAGACTGCAAAAACATCTGTAAACACTCATAAATGCATCAAAATGATAAAAATATCACAAATAAGTGTTTTATGTGTTTTAAATGCAAAAATATCAAAATCTGGTGAAAAACGTATCAAGTTTGCATAATTGGCAGTTTTAGTCCCCCAAGTTTCAAAAGTTGTCAAAAACAGTCCCTGGTAAATCTAAATAAAGAAAAATATCATTTCAAGTCCCTAGGGATTCCTAAGTTGTCAAAATTGGTCCTTGAGATTTAAATTCACAAAATTACAACTTAGGTCCTTTAACTTTCAAAATTGTCAAGTTTAGTCCTTTGAGTATTTGAAAATGTCAAAAATGGTACTTGTACTTTCAAAACTTGTCAAAAGTAACCCTTGTGAGAACTTTGGAAAAATGGCAGAATTGGTCCCTCTAGTTTGGCGAGGAATTACAATTTGGTCCTTGTATTATAAACCTAAGCTAAGGCTTGTCAAAACTCCTTTGACCCCTGCCACTATACCCATTTGACCCCTGTCACCTCCCCATTTTGGACCTTCATCAAACAAACATTACCCTACCCCTTATCCCGCCACCACCGCTTGTCTTCCCCACT
Source organism: Chrysanthemum makinoi (assembly GCA_910596185.1). NCBI lineage: Eukaryota > Viridiplantae > Streptophyta > Magnoliopsida > Asterales > Asteraceae > Chrysanthemum > Chrysanthemum makinoi. Next base: position 110,820,200 of record OU343224.1, on the reverse strand, counting down.
GTTGCTGCAACACACTAGCCTTCCCATCACCTTTTCTCCACTAACCCTCCACCCCTCATCATCACTCAACCCACTACAATAAATGACACCCCCCCCCATACTAGCTATATCACAGGCAAACATCAAATATAGCTTTCCCGCCAAAATGAGAAAAACAACCAACACACTCAAAACTCAACCATTGGCTCCAAAAAGAGGTGGGATTCTCTCAGAAGGCCACGTGGAAGTGATTTGGAGCATAAAAGAGAGAGGAAGTGCAGAGAAGAAAAAAGTAGTTAGCTTTTTAAATTAATGTATGTCGTTTTTTCCTTAAAGTATCTTAATTAGTTTTCAACTGTGTAATTTCAAGCTTTCATGTATTGAACTTAAGTAATTTAATCATTATAATCTGTTTTGAGCCTCAATTCAAAGTTTCAGTTAAGATTTAAATTTCATGGTTCCTTGTTTCAAGTTTAAATATCAAACTGCATTATCCAAGCTTCAACAAGCTTATTTTTAAGTTCAAATAAGCTCATTGAAGCTTATTATAGCTTTTAGTGAGTTTATCAAGCAGGTGCAAGCAAGGTTTGGTTTTGGTCAACATAAGTCAACTGTAAGTTCAAAGCGAGGCATGGAGATGGTAAGGGTGTTGCAGAGATGGATTTGGGTTGGTTTGGATTAGACTAGTGGTAATGGTTACGGTTTAAGCTGCAAACATAGCTGGACAATTGTGAGCTTGTTTTCTTATTTTCATTTTGTATGCAGTTTTCACATTGTGCTTATACTTGGACCTGTGGTCATTAAACCTTTGAAACCTGTTTGATTAAGTTGTATTTAGGTTAGTTAAAGTCAGTTTAAGTGTTTGTTTTAACTAAATCAGTAGTGGGTCTCATTAGAATTGCATATCAGTCATTAAAATGGTGTTTGGATTTGCTACTTAAACTCTCATAGAAGTTTGTTCAAGAGTTAAGGTCTGTTGTTGTATGTTTGTTATGCTCATTTGTACCCATATCTGTCATCAAATTGTGTCTAAACACCTTAAAAGTCAAAATTTAGTTTTAACTGTCTTAATCCATTAACTGTTAAGAGTTTGGGAAATCAAAACCTTATTTCATGCTTAGAAATCACTAGAGTAGCTTGTCTTAGTTTCATTATACCACAAAACATCAATATCAGTTAACAAATCAAGATCCAAGTTCAATATAGTCAACATCTTAATCTGTCAAAAGAAAGTCAAAACTTGAAATTCCAGTTTTGAGGCCAAATGGAGAGATTTTTCATGAGCTCATTTCTAGGATTAATCAAGTGAGAGTTTTTGTTTTTAAAACTTCAACTGATCAAGTTACTTATTATCATTTTATTAGATTTTTGGTAATTTTCTTAAGCCTTCAAAAAAGCTCATCAAGCAGGGCTTATTTGCCCTGCTCACACACCTCAGTCATCTTGAGTTTTCTCAGTACATTGCAGAGCTTGGCAAAAGCTCATAAGAGCTTGTCCAAGGCTAGTTTTTGGTTTACATGTTCTTAGCCAGGTCTAGTATAGTTTCCAACATTTGGTTTTCATTTATAGCTTATTAATAAGCAAGTGCTTAAGCTCAAAGTAGCACTCAGAATCTGTCTTAGCATAAGTGCTCAAATCAATCAAATCACAAGCAATTGCAATTCAGAGGTCAAGGTCATTTGTAATTTGTTGTTTTAAAGTACTTTTAGCATTTCATAGCTTCTGTGTTAAGTTGGTAGCTTGTGGTTTTCATTTGGCTTATTTAAGTGCTTATTTCATAAGCACTTGTATTGCAGATTCAATTTCCTCCAAACAAGCACATGTTTTTATATTTTTATTAGATTCTATATATTAAATTAGACTTTTCCTGAAATTTTCATAATTTTCCAACACTGTTTGCTATTTTTCTTAATTTAAAACAGTTTTTAGGATTATTTAAATAGCTTTTAATACAATTAAATCAGAAAAAGTTCAAAAAATAATTTTTCATTTTTATTAGGTTTAGATAAATATAAAAAGTAAAAAAAAGTAATTTTCAGATTTTTCATAGTTTATTTTGTAATTTTTAGTAATTTAATTAGTTTTTAATAGTTTAAAATTCATAAAAAAATAGAAAAATAATCAGAAAAATACAAAAATAGTTTTGAAAATTCCCTTTTGTTATTTTAGATTTTTCCAAGTCATAATTTTATTTTTCTAGCTTTATTTCCTATTATCTTGTAATTTAGGTTATTATTTAATAGTTAAAATTAGTTTTTAATTAATAATAATTAGATAAATAGTTATTAAAATAATTTTCTTTTTCTTAAAAGTTTCTTATATCATTAGGTTTGTAAAAATATCATTTTCATATTTTTAGGATTAATATTGTGTAAGTGTCACGTTTTTATTTGTACGTCACGTAGTTTTTAAATTAAGTTTATAAAAACAATAAAATCAAAAACATCAGTATAAAATTAGTGATAGCGTTTATTTAAGATAGTTTATCTTTTTAATCTCCTTTAATTTTCATTTTAGTCCCTGTAATTTATAAAATAACTCAAAATCCTTGCTGATCACTATCCTTAGTGGTTATTCGACATCTGATTGTGTTAAACACAGTCATCCTCAGTGGGACTTAACGACCCGGGAATCCATTTGTATTCTCCGATCTAAATTGCAATTGGTGTTTGAGCTGTTTTAAGTTTCTTACGGTTGGTCATTCACAAGTGATCATTTCGTGAGAAAACTTGACGGTTTTGCACCAATCAAATTTTGGCGCATGCTTCAAACTCGGTCGATCTTGAGTTTTCTCAGTACATTCTTGAGCTTGGCAAAAGCTCATAAGAGCTTGTCCAAGGCTAGTTTTTGGTTTACATGTTCTTAGCCAGGTCTAGTATAGTTTCCAACATTTGGTTTTCATTTATAGCTTATTAATAAGCAAGTGCTTAAGCTCAAAGTAGCACTCAGAATCTGTCTTAGCATAAGTGCTCAAATCAATCAAATCACAAGCAATTGCAATTCAGAGGTCAAGGTCATTTGTAATTTGTTGTTTTAAAGTACTTTTAGCATTTCATAGCTTCTGTGTTAAGTTGGTAGCTTGTGGTTTTCATTTGGCTTATTTAAGTGCTTATTTCATAAGCACTTGTATTGCAGATTCAATTTCCTCCAAACAAGCACATGTTTTTCTATTTTTCTTAGATTCTATATATTAAATTAGACTTTTCCTGAAATTTTCATAATTTTCCAACACTGTTTGCTATTTTTCTTAATTTAAAACAGTTTTTAGGATTATTTAAATAGCTTTTAATACAATTAAATCAGAAAAAGTTCAAAAAAATAATTTTTCATTTTTATTAAGTTAAGATAAATATAAAAAGTAAAAAAAGTAATTTTCCAGATTTTTCATAGTTTATTTTGTAATTTTTAGTAATTTAATTAGTTTTTAATAGTTTAAAATTCATAAAAAATAGAAAAATAATCAGAAAAATATAAAAATAGTTTTGAAAATTCCTTTTTGTTATTTTAGATTTTTCCAAGTCATAATTTTATTTTTCTAGCTTTATTTCCTATTATCTTGTAATTTAGGTTATTATTTAATAGTTAAAATTAGTTTTTAATTAATAATAATTAGATAAATAGTTATTAAAATAATTTTCTTTTTCTTAAAAGTTTCTTATATCATTAGGTTTGTAAAAATATCATTTTCATATTTTTAGGATTAATATTGTGTAAGTGTCACGTTTTTATTTGTACGTCACGTAGTTTTTAAATTAAGTTTATAAAAACAATAAAATCAAAAACATCAGTATAAAATTAGTGATAGCGTTTATTTAAGATAGTTTATCTTTTTAATTTCTTTTAATTTGCATTTAAGCCCCTTTAGTTTTAAATAACTCAAAACCCTTACTGATCACTATCCTTAGTGATTACTCGACATCTGATTGTGTTAAACACCAGTCATCCTCCGTGGGACTTAACGACCCGGGAATCCACTGTATTCTCCTGATCTAAATTGCATTTGGTGTGTGAGCTGTTTTAAGTTTCTTACGGTTGGTCATTCACAAGTGATCAGCTCGCGTGAGAAAACTTGACGGTTTTGCACCGATCAAATTTTGGCGCCGCTGCCGGGGAGGCTGTAAGCGTGTTCTAAGCATTTTTCAGACCCGTACTTGCACATATACCACATTTTGTAAAAAGTTTTCTGTAACAAAATCAAAAAGTTCATTAACACTTTTCCTAAAGTGTTAAAAACACCAAACAAAATACAAAACAACAAAACAATCGTAACGTTTTCTAGCTTGTGTTTCTTTTAAGGTGATTCTTAAAGAAATACGATTTGGTTAAAACGAGACGATACCAAAAATATTGTCCAAAAGTTTTTAAACCCATCAGCACAAATCATTACCTACGTCTTTTCAGTGATACTTAATATATACATAAAAATCAACCACCGCAAATCAAGGCAGTACACCTACTAACTGGGGGTGTGACCATAATAAGTTCCCGAACATCAGATTTAAAACTTGCCTTTGTGTCCTTGTGATTTGGTGTACCTTTTTCAAAGAAGCCATTTCATTTGTGATTATTGGTTAAGTTCACTTGTCGTTTTGCCTCGCATTTGTTTTGAAAAATTGATTTTTATACTTAGTGCATGCGCACTCGTTCTTCCAGCTCTACAAGTCCACTTTCTGAGCTTGGCACGATTCCTCGTAGACGTAGAGGACGTTCTGCTCCTTCACCGTGGCCGAGAACGTCTACCACCACCACCACCGCGTAATGGCGGAAGATAAGCCGATGAATGAGCTTCTCCAAGCACCCATCGAGGGTTACGGAGATGCCATTGTTGTCCCAGCCATTGTGGCTGAGACCTTTGAGCTCAAAACCGGGTTGCTTAATCTTGTAACCCAAAGCCAATTCTATGGTTTTGAGCGGGATGATCCTCATGCACACATTCGATGGTTTAACAAGATTGCATCTACCATCAAGTACAAGAATGTCCCGCATGACGCAATTAAGCTTCTTCTGTTCCCATTTTCTCTAGAGGGACAAGCCCGGAATTGGCTTGAGAAACAACCCCCTCGTTCTATTGAGACATGGGAGGATCTAGTCACAAAGTTTGTTAACGAATTCTACCCTCCATCCCGAACTACAAGTCTCAAGAATGAGATAATGAAATTCTCTCAGAGATTTGAGGAATCATTCGGGGAGGCATGGGATCGTTACAAAGAATTGCTCCGCAAGTGTCCGCATCATGGTTTTACCGAGTTAATGCAAATGGATACTTTCTACAATGGTCTACACCAAGGTGATCAAGACTCTCTAAATGCCTCCGCGGGAGGTAATTTCTGAGCAAGACCACAAAAGAAGCCTTGCAAATCATTGAAAACAAGTCCCAGGTCCGTCCTTTCCGCACAAAGACATATCAGACTCAGTCTAATGTTGGACCTTCTACTTCATCTCCCGTGAGTACATCTAGCACCGATGCTAAGATTGACAAACTCACGGATATTGTTCAGGCTTTGGTTCTTGCTAACCAAAAGAAAGTCACTTTCACACAAGCACCATCATATGGTGAAGTGAAGAAAGTTGAAGTTTGTGTTACTTGTGGTGGTCCTCATGCATACTACAACTGTACTGCCACCGATGGTAGTCCTTTTGAAGCCAATGCTATAGTCGGTACTTCAAATCAAGGAGGTAATCAATACCGTCCTCAAAATGAACCAAACTACCGTGCTAACACTTATCGGCACCACCGGTTTTAACCAGCATCCTAACCGGAATCGAACCAACCAAGAATGAACCAAGGTTATCAAAACCAAGGTAATTTCTATTTCGGACCCAATCAAGGTTTCCAACATCAAGGAAATCTTAATCAAAACACCTACAATCGAGGGAATCAATTTCAGGGGAATATGAATCCTAATCAAGGAAATTCTGGCTATAATCAGAACATACGGCCCCAAGTTATCCCTCCACCTCCTCCTGTATCAACATCTGATGAGCTTTTAAAGCAATTTATAAAGACTCAAGAGGAGACAAACAGGGTGTTGGTTAGTCAGATCGCTGAATTAAAGAAGTCTTTAAATGATCGACCCTCGGGCTCAGGTACTTTACCTAGCAACACGATCGCTAATCCGAGGGGCGATACAAAGGCGATCACAACCAGAAGTGGTGTTTCGTATGATGGACCCGCTATTCCTACTACCTCTTCTACTTCTCTCCCGAAGGTAGTGGAAAGTGAACCTGAGGCGACAAAGGACAAGGAACTTCCTACTAATAACGGAAGTGCCAGCACTGTCCATCCTCAGGTTGTCCAGAAACCCAAATCCAATCCAGGAGTTGTTTTTGAACCTCCTGTAGCTCCCGTTGAAAATAACAAATCCAAATCTTCTATTCCTTACCCATCACGTTTACACGAGCAAAAGCTCCGCGAAAAAGCCGGTCATCAAATGGAAAAATTCTTTCAAATTTTCCAAGAACTTCATTTTGACATAAGCTTCGCGGATGCTATCATGTTGATGCCCAAGTTTGCATCAACTCTCAAACACATGTTAAGCAACAAGGAAAATCTGTTTGAAATGGCAAAAACTCCTCTGAACGAGCGCTCTGCAGTTATCTTAAAGAAGCTTCGAAGCTTGAAGATCTGGAAAGTTCCTCTTACCTTGTGTATTTCCTGGAATGGTTGAATGCTTTGCCTTAGCCGATCTTGGTGCAAGCATAAACATGATGCCTCATTCAGTATGGAAGAAACTTTCTCTTTCGGACCTTACTCCTACATGCATGACTCTCGAGCTTGCAGATCGTACAATATCCCGTCCTCTTGGAATTGCCGAGGACGTATTTGTGAAAGTAGGAAAGTTCCATTTTCCAGGTGACTTTGTAGTTGTTGATTTCGATGCTGATCCACGGGTTCCTCTCATTGTTGGAAGAGGATTACTGAGAACGGGCCGTGCTCTCATTGATGTATTTGAGCAAGAAATCACATTACGTGTTGGTAATGAAGCTGTCACCTTTAACCTTGATCAAACTTCGAGGTACTCCGCAAACTATGATTCCGAGTCGGTTAACCGCATAGATATCATTGATGTTGCTTCTGAAGAGTACTCTCAAGAAGTTCTTGGTTATTCTCATAATTCCGTGAGTGGGGATCCCACCACATCTTCTCAACCTATCATAGCCAATTCTACTCCTTCTCTCACTCCGTTTGAAGGAAGCGACTTCATCTTGGAAGAGATTGAAGCATACTTGGCTAGTGATTCTGTTCCATAAGAAATTGATCACGCTCCAATTGACATCGAAGGGGACATACTTCTCATTGAGAAAATGCTTAAAGATGATCACTCATCAACCCCTCACACTAGTGATGCAATTCGTGAAGAGATTAATCACCATGAGATTAATCCGGAGGAGATATTTTATTCTTGAGAAGTTGTTAAATCGGACACTTCTCCCCACTCCTCCCATTGAACTTCATAACAAGGAAGTCAAGTCAGTTGAGAAAACTGAAGAATTTCCTGAAGTTGAACTTAAGGACTTACCGCCTCATCTCGAGTATGCATTTCTTGAAGGTGATGATAAATTGCCTGTCATTATTGCTCGAGATTTGAGTAAAGATGAAAAAGATGCTCTCATAAAGGTCTTGAAGTCACACAAGCAAGCAATTGCTTGGAAACTCTCCGATATTAAGGGTATCAACCCTGAGTTCTGTACTCACAAAATCTTAATGGAGAATGACTTCAAGCCAGATTCAACATCGAGAGAAGGGTGAATCCAAAATCCATGATGTTATCAAACAGGAGGTTATCAAACTTCTTGATGCAGGATTGATTTACCCAATCTCAGATAGTCCTTGGGTTAGCCCGATTCACTGTGTTCCAAAAAAGGGTGGCATAACTGTTGTCACGAATGAAGAAAACGAGTTAATTCCAACTCGATTGGTTACGGGATGGCGTGTGTATTGACTATCGTAAGTTGAATGACGCCACCCGTAAAGACCATTTTCCTCTACCCTTCATGGACCAGATGCTTGAGAGATTAGCAGGGAATGAGTACTATTGTTTCCTTGATGGTTTCTCGGGTTACTTTCAGATCCCCATTGATCCACATGATCAAGAGAAGACCACATTCACCTGCCCATACGGAACTTTTGCCTACAAACGTATGCCTTTTGGCTTATGTAACGCTCCTGGCACGTTCCAACGATGTATGATGGCCATATTCCACGACATGATCGGGGAAACAATGGAGGTGTTTATGGATGACTTCTCAGTCATTGGGGATTCATTTCAGACATGTCTCTCCCATTTAGATAAAATGCTAAAACGGTGTGAAGACACCAATCTCTGTCTAAATTGGGAGAAGAGCCACTTTATGGTCAAAGAAGGCATAGTCCTTGGCCATAAAATTTCAAAAAACGGGATTGAGGTAGATAGAGCAAAAGTTGATGTTATTGCTAAACTACCTCATCCTACTACCGTCAAAGGTATTAGGAGTTTTCTTGGTCATGCCGGGTTTTATCGTAGATTCATACAGGATTTTTCTAAAATCGCTCGGCCTATGACCCATCTTCTTGAAAAAGATGCTCCTTTTATCTTCTCTCCTGAGTGCATCGAAGCTTTTGAAACACTAAAGAAAAAGCTAACGGAAGCACCCATTCTAGTTGCCCCCTCTGGGATTTACCCTTTGAGCTCATGTGCGATGCAAGTGATTTTGCTATCGGTGCAGTCTTGGGGCAACGAAAAACCAAGCATTTTCAGCCTATCCACTACGCGAGTAAGACTATGACTGAAGCTCAAACCCATTACACCACTACAGAAAAAGAACTATTAGCTGTGGTGTATGCATTTGAGAAATTTCGGCCATACCTCATCTTGACCAAATGCGTGGTGTATACGGATCACTCGGCTCTCAAATATCTCTTTGCAAAACAAGATGCAAAGCCGAGATTGCTCCGTTGGGTTCTCCTCCTGCAAGAATTTGATATCATTATACGTGATAAAAAAGGAGCAGAGAACCTGGCTGCTGATCATCTGTCCCGATTAGAGAACCCTCACCAAGATGTTTTCGAGAAAAAGGAAATAAATGAAACATTTCCTCTCGAGACACTCAATGCGGTTTCTTTTCGTGGAGACTCTACTACCCCATGGTTTGCTGACTTCGCAAATTACCATGCGGGTAACTTCATAGTGAAAGGGATGTCGACCCAACAGAAGAACAAATTCTTCAAGGATGTTAAACATTACTTCTGGGACGACCCCTACTTGTTTAAAATTTGCGCGGATCAAGTCATCAGGCGATGTGTATATGGTCAGGAAGCTATTGACATTCTCAAAGCTTGCCATTCTGACCTCTTGGGGGCATCATAGCCCAACTACACCTGCCAAGAAGGTGTTTGATTCCGGATTCTATTGGCCCACGATTTACAAGGATGCCCATGAATTTGTCAAAGCCTGTGATGCTTGTCAACGTCACGGGAATATCTCACAAAGAAATGAAATGCCGCAAAACGCCATTCAAGTGTGTGAGATCTTTGACATCTGGGGCATTGACTTTATGGGGCCATTTCCTTCTTCTCGCGGTAATAAGTACATACTCGTGGCCGTTGACTACTTGTCAAAATGGGTTGAAGCTAAGGCTTTGCCTACCAACGATGCCCGAGTTGTTGTGAAATTCTTGAAATCCCTTTTTGCTAGGTTTGGAACTCCACGAGCTATAATCAGTGATCGTGGTACGCATTTCTGCAATGACCAGTTTGAAAGAGTCATGCAGAAGTATGGTGTAACTCACCGTCTCTCTTCTGCGTACCACCCCCAAACAAGTGGGCAAGTGGAAGTTTCCAACCGGGGGATTAAAGAATTCGGAGAGGACGGTTGGCGAAAACCGTGCCTCTTGGTCGGATAAGCTAGATGATGCACTCTGGGCCTTCCGTACAGCTTATAAAACACCCATCGGGTGTACTCCATACAAACTTGTATACGGGAAGGCGTGTCATCTACCGGTTGAGCTTGAGCACAAGGCATACTGGGCCTTGAAACATGCCAACTTTGATATTCAGACAGCTGGTGATCACCGGAAAGTTCAAATGAATGAATTAAATGAACTCCGTGATCAAGCATACGAGAACTCTTTGATCTACAAAGAAAAGACAAAGAAGATTCATGACTCTAAAATCAAGAACCGCGTTTTCAACGTTGGTGATCGAGTCCTTCTTTTCAATTCAAGATTGAAGATTTTCTCGGGAAAGCTTAAATCCCGTTGGTCTGGTCCATTTACTATCACTAAGGTTTATCCTTATGGCACCATTGAGTTATCTCAACCCGATGGTCCAAACTTTAAAGTGAATGGTCATCGGTTGAAGCATTACTTTGGAGAGGACATTCCCCCTGCGGTTGTCCCGGATCTGCAAACTTTCCCCATGAACCAATAAATGCGGGGATCGAGTCAAGCTAGCGACTCGGGAATCAAAAACAGTAGCATGCTACATGGGTTTTCACCCGTGTGTACCACCCTAGTGTGGGGGAGTTGCCCCACATGTTGTGTATATATACAAAGTTTCAAAAAAAAATCTTGCTAAATAATGGCCTTAGTATTTCCCTTTTACGTTCTATGTTTCGGCATAACCGCCGGTACTTTGAATATTGAGGGCAATATTCATTTCTAAGTGTGGGGGGGAATTCTCACGAATTTTATCATATAATTATACCGCCTAATTCCCCCATTTTTGGCCAAATTTTTTTTTTTTTGGAGTAAGTGTTTTACACTTACTCATCTTATGGTTATCAGTCCGCCTTGTCTAATAAACAAAAGGATTGGCTAATCCAGGAGCAAACGGCTCTTGGTAAAGATATATCAAATCCGTTGAAGGCTTGCAATTTGCCCAAAATTGTATGGTATTCAGCTCACCATATCCTTAAAAGTGAAGAGTTGGCTAGCCCGCAAGTTTATGGCTTGTGGTAAAGGCAGTTGGAAAACCATAATTGGTAATCAGCTCACCAAAGATATTTTATCTAAGAGTTGGCTAGTCCAGAAGCAAACGGCTTCTGGTAAAGACAAATCAAATCCGTTGGAAGCTGGTGGTTTGCTCAAAATCACTTGGTTATCGGTGTACCAAGGTTCTTACTTGAACTGAAACATTTGGCTACTCCAGAAGTAATGGCTTTTGGTAAAGAGATAAAATCCATTAATTTTTCTCAAAACATTGCTAGGGACTAGCAATATCTTAGTGTGGGGGATTGATGAGTGTGTAAATACTCATCATTTTTATACAAATTAGACTGCAAAAACATCTGTAAACACTCAGAAATGCATCAAAATGATAAAAATATCACAAATAAGTGTTTTATGTGTTTTAAATGCAAAAATATCAAAATCTGGTGAAAAACGTATCAAGTTTGCATAATTGGCAGTTTTAGTCCCCCAAGTTTCAAAAGTTGTCAAAAACAGTCCCTGGTAAATCTAAATAAAGAAAAATATCATTTCAAGTCCCTAGGGATTCCTAAGTTGTCAAAATTGGTCCTTGAGATTTAAATTCACAAAATTACAACTTAGGTCCTTTAACTTTCAAAATTGTCAAGTTTAGTCCTTTGAGTATTTGAAAATGTCAAAAATGGTACTTGTACTTTCAAAACTTGTCAAAAGTAACCCTTGTGAGAACTTTGGAAAAATGGCAGAATTGGTCCCTCTAGTTTGGCAGAATTACAATTTGGTCCTTGTATTATAAACCTAAGCTAAGGCTTGTCAAAACTCCTTTGACCCCTGCCACTATACCCATTTGACCCCTGTCACCTCCCCATTTTGGACCTTCAGTCAAACAAACAGTACCCTACCCCTTATCCCGCCACCACCTGCTTGTCTTCCCCAGCTGTTGCCTGCAACACACTAGCCTTCCCATCACCTTTTCTCCACTAACCCTCCACCCCTCATCATCACTCAACCCACTACAATAAATGACACCCCCCCCCATACTAGCTATATCACAGGCAACAGTCAAATATAGCTTTCCCGCCAAAATGAGAAAAACAACCAACACACTCAAAACTCAACCATTGGCTCCAAAAAGAGGTGGGATTCTCTCAGAAGGCCACGTGGAAGTGATTTGGAGCATAAAAGAGAGAGGAAGTGCAGAGAAGCAAAAGAGTAGTTAGCTTTTTAAATTAATGTATGTCGTTTTTCCTTAAAGTATCTTAATTAGTTTTCAACTGTGTAATTTCAAGCTTTCATGTATTGAACTTAAGTAATTTAATCATTATAATCTGTTTTGAGCCTCAATTCAAAGTTTCAGTTAAGTTTTAAATTTCATGGTTCACTGTTTCAAGTTTAAATATCAAACTGCATTATCCAAGCTTCAACAAGCTTATTTTTAAGTTCAAATAAGCTCATTGAAGCTTATTATAGCTTTTAGTGAGTTTATCAAGCAGGTGCAAGCAAGGTTTGGTTTTGGTCAACATAAGTCAACTGTAAGTTCAAACAGGCATGGAGATGGTAACAGGGTGTTGCAGAGATGGATTTGGGTTGGTTTTGGATTAGACTAGTGGTAATGGTTCTGGTTTAAGCTGCACAAATAGCCTGGACACTTGTGAGCCTTTTTCTTATTTTCATTTTGTATGCAGTTTTCACATTGTGCTTATACTTGGACCTGTGGTCATTAAACCTTTGAAACCTGTTTGATTAAGTTGTATTTAGGTTAGTTAAAGTCAGTTTAAGTGTTTGTTTTAACTAAATCAGTAGTGGGTCTCATTAGAATTGCATATCAGTCATTAAAATGGTGTTTGGATTTGCTACTTAAACTCTCATAGAAGTTTGTTCAAGAGTTAAGGTCTGTTGTTGTATGTTTGTTATGCTCATTTGTACCCATATCTGTCATCAAATTGTGTCTAAACACCTTAAAAGTCAAAATTTAGTTTTAACTGTCTTAATCCATTAACTGTTAAGAGTTTGGGAAATCAAAACCTTATTTCATGCTTAGAAATCACTAGAGTAGCTTGTCTTAGTTTCATTATACCACAAAACATCAATATCAGTTAACAAATCAAGATCCAAGTTCAATATAGTCAACATCTTAATCTGTCAAAAGAAAGTCAAAAATTGAAATTCCAGTTTTGAGGCCAAATGGAGAGATTTTTCATGAGCTCATTTCTAGGATTAATCAAGTGAGAGTTTTTGTTTTTAAAACTTCAACTGATCAAGTTACTTATTATCATTTTATTAGATTTTTGGTAATTTTCTTAAGCCTTCAAAAAAGCTCATCAAGCAGGGCTTATTTGCCCTGCTCACACAACTCAGTCAGTACTGAGTTTTCTCAGTACATTGCAGAGCTTGGCAAAAGCTCATAAGAGCTTGTCCAAGGCTAGTTTTTGGTTTACATGTTCTTAGCCAGGTCTAGTATAGTTTCCAACATTTGGTTTTCATTTATAGCTTATTAATAAGCAAGTGCTTAAGCTCAAAGTAGCACTCAGAATCTGTCTTAGCATAAGTGCTCAAATCAATCAAATCACAAGCAATTGCAATTCAGAGGTCAAGGTCATTTGTAATTTGTTGTTTTAAAGTACTTTTAGCATTTCATAGCTTCTGTGTTAAGTTGGTAGCTTGTGGTTTTCATTTGGCTTATTTAAGTGCTTATTTCATAAGCACTTGTATTGCAGATTCAATTTCCTCCAAACAAGCACATGTTTTTCTATTTTTATTAGATTCTATATATTAAATTAGACTTTTCCTGAAATTTTCATAATTTTCCAACACTGTTTGCTATTTTTCTTAATTTAAAACAGTTTTTAGGATTATTTAAATAGCTTTTAATACAATTAAATCAGAAAAAGTTCAAAAAAATAATTTTTCATTTTTATTAAGTTAAGATAAATATAAAAAGTAAAAAGTAATTTTCCAGATTTTTCATAGTTTATTTTGTAATTTTTAGTAATTTAATTAGTTTTAATAGTTTAAAATTCATAAAAAATAGAAAAATAATCAGAAAAATACAAAAATAGTTTTGAAAATTCCTTTTTGTTATTTTAGATTTTTCCAAGTCATAATTTTATTTTTCTAGCTTTATTTCCTATTATCTTGTAATTTAGGTTATTATTTAATAGTTAAAATTAGTTTTTAATTAATAATAATTAGATAAATAGTTATTAAAATAATTTTCTTTTTCTTAAAAGTTTCTTATATCATTAGGTTTGTAAAAATATCATTTTCATATTTTTAGGATTAATATTGTGTAAGTGTCACGTTTTTATTTGTACGTCACGTAGTTTTTAAATTAAGTTTATAAAAACAATAAAATCAAAAACATCAGTATAAAATTAGTGATAGCGTTTATTTAAGATAGTTTATCTTTTTAATCTCCTTTAATTTTCATTTTAGTCCCTGTAATTTATAAAATAACTCAAAATCCTTACTGATCACTATCCTTAGTGGTTATTCGACATCTGATTGTGTTAAACACCAGTCATCCTCCGTGGGACTTAACGACCCGGGAATCCACTGTATTCTCCTGATCTAAATTGCAATTGGTGTGTGAGCTGTTTTAAGTTCCTTACGGCTGGTCATTCACAAGTGATCAGCTCGCGTGAGAAAACTTGACGGTTTTGCACCAATCAAATTTTGGCGCCGCTGCTCACACAACTCAGTAAGTACTGAGTTTTCTCAGTACATTGCAGAGCTTGGCAAAAGCTCATAAGAGCTTGTCCAAGGCTAGTTTTTGGTTTACATGTTCTTAGCCAGGTCTAGTATAGTTTCCAACATTTGGTTTTCATTTATAGCTTATTAATAAGCAAGTGCTTAAGCTCAAAGTAGCACTCAGAATCTGTCTTAGCATAAGTGCTCAAATCAATCAAATCACAAGCAATTGCAATTCAGAGGTCAAGGTCATTTGTAATTTGTTGTTTTAAAGTACTTTTAGCATTTCATAGCTTCTGTGTTAAGTTGGTAGCTTGTGGTTTTCATTTGGCTTATTTAAGTGCTTATTTCATAAGCACTTGTATTGCAGATTCAATTTCCTCCAAACAAGCACATGTTTTTCTATTTTTCTTAGATTCTATATATTAAATTAGACTTTTCCTGAAATTTTCATAATTTTCCAACACTGTTTGCTATTTTTCTTAATTTAAAACAGTTTTTAGGATTATTTAAATAGCTTTTAATACAATTAAATCAGAAAAAATTCAAAAAAATAATTTTTCATTTTTATTAAGTTAAGATAAATATAAAAAGTAAAAAAAGTAATTTTCCAGATTTTTCATAGTTTATTTTGTAATTTTTAGTAATTTAATTAGTTTTTAATAGTTTAAAATTCATAAAAAAATAGAAAAATAATCAGAAAAATACAAAAATAGTTTTGAAAATTCCTTTTTGTTATTTTAGATTTTTCCAAGTCATAATTTTATTTTTCTAGCTTTATTTCCTATTATCTTGTAATTTAGGTTATTATTTAATAGTTAAAATTAGTTTTTAATTAATAATAATTAGATAAATAGTTATTAAAATAATTTTCTTTTTCTTAAAAGTTTCTTATATCATTAGTTTTGTAAAAATATCATTTTCATATTTTTAGGATTAATATTGTGTAAGTGTCACGTTTTTATTTGTACGTCACGTAGTTTTTAAATTAAGTTTATAAAAACAATAAAATCAAAAACATCAGTATAAAATTAGTGATAGCGTTTATTTAAGATAGTTTATCTTTTTAATTTCTTTTAATTTGCATTTAAGCCCCTTTAGTTTTAAATAACTCAAAACCCTTACTGATCACTATCCTTAGTGATTACTCGACATCTGATTGTGTTAAACACCAGTCATCCTCCGTGGGACTTAACGACCCGGGAATCCACTGTATTCTCCTGATCTAAATTGCATTTGGTGTGTGAGCTGTTTTAAGTTTCTTACGGTTGGTCATTCACAAGTGATCAGCTCGCGTGAGAAAACTTGACGGTTTTGCACCGATCATGCACACGTAGCAAACAAATAGTGTGACAAGAAGCAAAAGAAACAAGATGAAAGATTTATGCAAGCCATGTTTAAGACATAACAATTTGGAGCATGTATCATTTAGACCATCTTGTGCATAGATTTAAGGAATGTCAACAAAAGACAATAGCTTTCAAACATGGATACATCAATGACATATTATGAGTTCACAAATAACACATTAGTCATGTGAAACATTATATAGATGACAAAAATTTCTTCAACCTTAAATATCATGCAAATCATGTTTACGCTTAACATTAAGTGGCATAAAGCATCACAAAGACAAAAGCTTTCTAGGGTTTACACATTTGACAATTAATCAAGTAGGTATCAAACACCAAGAAAATGTCAAGACAATTGATCATTTTAAACAAGAGCATGTATCATTTGGATCGTACTACACATCGATGTAATGAATGCCAACTAATAGCTCTCAAACACAAATATATCATATCAAAATTATCACGTATCAGAATGCCATATTATGAGTTCATGTTAATCATGCTAAAAATAATTCAGAAGTAAGCATCATGCAAATAAAGTTTAGGTTTAAACGTTTAGTAGCATGAAACAAGAATACAAGCATTATGAAGATAAAACCGTACTAAGGTTTACACATTTGACTAGTTATCAAACACTAAGATAATGTCAAATCAACTTATCGTATCAAACAAGAACATGTAATCAACACATGTACGTACAATGCAAGTGGTTTTACTAAGGTTTACATATTTGACTAGTTATCAAACACTAAGATAATGTCAAATCAACTTATCGTATCAAACAAGAACATGTAATCAACACATGTAAGTGCAATGCAAGTGGTTTTAAAAGAAAAGTCATATATACTACTTGTTTGATTAGTATTCCTAAAGCGAGGCAAACTATCAATGTTTTAACACTTACTTTAGGCAAGTATAGGAAAACAGATTTTTCAAGTTGGAGAATGAATATGAGACTATTACTAGCGGTGCTCAATTAAGGCTAAACACGACCAATTTTACGGGTGATTCCACATACCCAACTTCTCTCCAGGAAGCAATTCAACCGTTAGGTCAAATTGAGTTTCTAGTGCAATAGGTTCTCCAGTAGTCATTCTCATGTTAGAAAGATGGGAACTCCTACTTTTGCCTATTAAAGTGTATAAATGATGATAGTTTAACAATACTTGGCTTAATGTGACTTGACTAATATGCAATATAACTAAGGTGATGAAGACGTCATGTTATACACATGAATTTTAACGATATGTTTTAATCTTGTGTTTAGAATCTAAGGTTGTAAGATCTAATGAATGATATCTTTTGCGTTGAGTTGAAATGTATACTATCTAAGACTAGGGAATGGAATATGTTAAATTAAGAATGTTCTCAAGAAAGCTCTTTGGAACTTTATTTGACAAGAATATAAATAAGGTTACTAACTTCAATAGATCATGTGTATGCTCTAAAGATGTGTAGTTTTAACCTTGGATGTGCACTCGGTTTGAGCAAGGTTAGGTTAGGATGTATGTTTGAAAGGAAATAGATACAAATAGTATCTTTCAAAAAATGAGATTATCCCATGGGATAAAGTTATCATGCTTATGAAAACAAGTATGACAAGATGAATTGGATATGCTAGTTCACAGAACTTTGTAGATGTTTGTTTCAAGATCATTTAGCCAATGAGGTGTAATGAAATCTCTTGTAACACAACTATTTATGTCGCAAGAGTGATGCATAGGATATACAATATCCTTTTAACAAAATGAAAGCTTAACGCATGAATCTTAGTCATAATGTTCTTCAAAACATCATGTTTTCCTAAATGAAGATATGAAGCTAAATTGTTTAAATCGGATAGTCCCATCTAAATAAACTTGGTCTCAAGATTATATTCACTAGATGATGACAAGATGAATTCACTCGAGTTTCTTATGTATACTCCTCAAGAGTCATTGTTGCTTGGGGTGTATGATGTTGGCTTTGAGATTGCATTTTAACATATGTTGTTAAAATGTTGATTTGAGGTTTAACGAAATTTATGCAGAAGTTTAATGACAAAGTATTACTAATACTTTGATAATTTCTGAAGGTAGTACTACTTTATACCTAGTGGAAATTGTCAACAATTACCAAGAGCACCATGCTTATTTGATAGTTGAGGTTCTAGCCGTAATGAATTATCTAAGGCCTTATATGTGGGAAAGGATGGTTGAGTTTGTTCAAACGTGCATTTGATTCAGTACAAGTGTTGGACACAAGGGCTTTTTGAGCAATACACTCAACGAATTCAAATGATGGTAAGGATGGTGGATTGGTTGATCTAGGTGGTAGGTCTTCTAGTGTGTCTAACTAAGGATGAGGTGATGTAGGGGTTTGTTGTGCTATGGGAGTACTTAGGTTGATTATTTGTCCATAGATGTTGAACACAAAAAGTACGGATACTAATTATTATGGTTCATTGGTTGCTACAACTAGTGGGTGAAGTTCTTGAAGTTTTGGTTATGTCTATGAAGCTTAGGGGCTGAGGTATAGGTTCACCTTGAAAGGGCATGTTTGGTTTAAAGGATGCTCTTGGAAGTTCATGAGCAATACGCTTAATGGTGCCAGAAGATGGAAGAGCGATAGTAGGTGTCAAAAAGGGATAAGTGGCACAGTGGATTGTTTGTTTTGGATAAGTGTTTCAACATGTGTTGTTAAGATACTTGGGTGTTGATTTTTCGGATATGACTTTTAATGACTACAATCGTAAGTCGCATATACTTGAATATTTCGGATGAAATACTTAAGTTGTCAATTCTAATTTGTTTGAGATTATAAAGCTTAGATTGAACTCAAGGAAAACAAGACTTGATAGTATGTCTTTAACATACGTGTGAGTTATGACTCTATGTAAATACTTATCGTCTTGAAGGATGACACATTATTTTCATGTTAACCAAGTGAGGCAATACATGTAGATACAAAACAATATCTAT
The DNA here is from genome assembly GCA_910596185.1 of Chrysanthemum makinoi. Taxonomy (NCBI): domain Eukaryota; kingdom Viridiplantae; phylum Streptophyta; class Magnoliopsida; order Asterales; family Asteraceae; genus Chrysanthemum; species Chrysanthemum makinoi. The sequence goes on along the minus strand of OU343224.1, from coordinate 110,801,314 downwards.
AATCATATGATAGACTTGTGTATGATATCTTTGCAAATAATGAGTCCAGATTTGTTAGTCTCGGTAAGTCATCTAAGTCATCCGCAAATGGGTAAGGAGATGTTGGTTGTGTTGCACAAAGTTCGATAGGTACAAGTTTTGAAGACTTAGGTAGTGAAGGTGTTTTTGGATGGTTGTGAAGAGGTCATAATGGTGGGTTATTTTGGTGGTGGAGTTGGAGCACTTAAGTTTAGAAAGTTCACATCTTGAATGGGTGATGAGATGTTGAGAGGTAATGAGTCTGATGATGTAGAGTTCAAGTTAATGAAGCAACAAGATCGAATGCTAATCCTAGTGGTTTTTCTTAAGTGGCTTAATTGAGGTTAATCCATACAAAGATGGTAGTTTCTAATGAGATAAAAGTGTCTAAGATCATGTCAAACATCCTAAGTTAATCCATTGAGGATGTATTGAATGACATATGAACGATATACATTAACAACTATCCTAGAAAAGAAATTTGGAAAATTAGATTGCGGGATTTAGTAAAATTAAACAACTTACTTGTAGAATCCACGGCACCAATTTTTGCATAGTGGAACCCTTAATTTGGTACCTTTGGTCATTTAATACTGACAGCGGCGGTACCAAAATGCATAACAGACGGTACCAAATTTTTGGTGCCGTCTAATTCGTGGACACCAGAAAACTTCACAGACCCATTTTTTAGGTGTCGGGGAGTTTTCCGAAACCTGAATTTTTGCTTAAAACATGTGACATTAATCATTTCTAGTTAGGAAAAGTCAATAACATATATACAAACATAGTGTAGCATAGACTTTGACCAAGGGCTAACGATTTTCACATATAAGTGAAAATGGGTAAAATTTGATAACACCCGTGTGTTATCCCCCTGCATGAACCGGTTAGCATACATCAATGTTTAAGTTATTTTATCATCCTACAAAGCGAAAACACATATATTACATCATACATCATTGTTTTTGTCCTTGTACCAAACATTCTCTAAAAACCTTCATTTTTCAAAGTACTTAACTAATTTAGTTAGTACTCATTGCTAAGCGAGTTATAACGTTTCATAAGTTATGTGAGATGTTAGTATGACTTATGCAAAGAAAGTGATCTAATTCTACAAGCGATGGTAAAACAATTTTCCAACTTAGTGCAAAAAATATCCTATTGTGCATACACCAGAAATCGTCAAACAAGCGAATAGCTAACATGGCAAGATTGACACTTATATTATGCAAACAAACAAGTGTAAACAACAATTTGAAAATAAGCAAGCAACATATATGCAAACAACATAAACAAGTGGTCATTTAGCATAGCATAACAAGAAATACACTTTTCGTCATTTTGCGTTTAAATATGACAATGTATACCAAGCTTGATTAGTTTCCTTTAAACATATTACCAAATTATTTAGTTTCAAAGGAAGTTGTATCAAAGTTCTAAGAATACCAACTTAAATTGTTTGATTCAAAAAATTGAGTTTTTATGTTAAAGCGAAACTCAATATTTTAGACATACTATAGTATTTGGTCTATTTCACTTATTTAAAATTAGACTCAGGTCATAAAAGTATTTTTAAGTGAAAGTAGACTCAATTCCCTTTAAAATGATAGGTGGCTCGACTCGTACGGACTTACGGTTAATTAGTTATGATTTTTTGAAGTTGCCCAAAAAAATGCATACTGTACACACGGATTCCACGGAACCAAATAAAGGGATCCGCCCTTTATAAGATTTGGTGCCGTGGTCCTCTGAGACAGATTCACCAAAACTAGTATTTGACATAGAGAAAACGTGTGTAACTTACTAGATTTCATAGTAAACATATAATACACATATTTAACAACATATCTACTTATGTAACTTATCTTAAACATTTACGGAGGTGATTTTTCAACTAAATTTATAGTTATCCCAAACACTCCTTTAAAATCATATTTCTTCGTAAATTTTCTATAAGCACACAATACAATACTTACTAGTTCTTTCAACAAACTTTTATTTTATTTTTCAAGAAAACCTTCAAGCTTGTATACAAAGTTACATTTAACAACAAAATTTCTAGGTATAACAAGCAAAGCATTTTTCATATTATTTTTCGCTTCAATGGTAATTTGATACATGGATCGTACTCTATTTTAAAAACCATTTGTTTTGAAAATACGAGCTACGTGGCTCTGATACCAATTGTTGAAACGTAGAAGGGGGGTTGAATACGTTACCGTTTAAAAACTTTAGATCTTTAGTATCAAATCGCTTATGAAGCTTGTTATAATATGAAAGTTCCAATTATTGTTTGTGACTAATGTAAAGCATAGTAAACCATGTTGTCACACAAGCATTAACATCAAACCACATCACAAGCAATAGTATAGTGCAACTATAAAAGTAAAGAGATAAAGAAAGGAAAGTGCAAACCGAACACGATGATTTATAGTGGTTCGGTCACGGATCTTCTTTCCGCCCTACTCCACTCCCCGAGTACCCAACTCGAGAGTTACTTCACTAAATCAACAAGCTCCCTTCTCGGCGGAGAAAACCTTACAATCGTCGCTTACACTTTTTCCGGTACAAAGCTAAATACCGGGTTCTAGTTCGAGGTAGAACCAACCTAACGTCGCCTATACAATATTTCCGACACTAAGCTAGATGTCGAGTTCTTTTACACGGGTACAACCACTCCCAATATGTTTTATGGCCCAACATAACAAACCTTGTGTTTTATGGCACAAACACATAAACCATCTAATCTAGTTTAGTGAAAGTGTTGTGATGATGCAATGATGTTTACACTAATGATCCATGACACAAATGTCTAATGGATATGAATAACTACTTCTAAATGAACTTCCATTGATAGGAAGCCTTCATGATGAAGATCACAAGTTCCCTAAACTTGTTGTGATAGATCTTCAACTTGTGGTGAGTGGGGATGGCTAGATCTCCAATCTTTCCTTGGTTGATCAAAGAGTATGCTTACAACAAAGATGAATGTTAGAAGCATTATGATCATGATCATTAGGGTGTTTAATGTATGTTACTACATTGTTAATGATTGATCTAAATGTATGCAAGAAGGTGGAGAAGATGTGTTTTCAAGTGATGAAGAAATGAGAAAACAATGGGCTTCTATTTATAGGCAAAAGGGGACGGGGAGCGTCCACGGACCACGGTACCAATTAAAGGGTTCCGCCCTTTATGCATTTTGGTGCCGTGGGTGCCTGACAAGAAATCTAAAAATCTTTCTTCAAATCTTTTCAATATTTTACCATATCTTACCAAGATCACATTTGATATATTGAGTGTCAATCTAACCAATATATTCAAGAGATCTTCCAAGGATTTCAAAGATGATGCATGCCATGATGTAACATGTATTTCCATTTTAGATTAAAATGTTTATCAAAGTAAACTTGTAAAATGTATTATGTAACTAGTTAATAAAATGTCTAGTTACCTTTTGAAATACTTGTGAATGCAAAATGTAAAATTAGGTTCTAAATAGAATGGTTAACCTATTAAAATACTTAGTGACTCTAAATTTATTTTAAACATTCTATATGATTTGTTAATGGGTTTGATCATAATGCCACATAACAAACATGTACGAACCTGTGTTGTAACATACGAGGACTTGAGACATCGAGAGGTGTTGAATGTATGTTGAGACAAATGTAATTACAAGTAACTTGTACATTTTACGTTATGTATTACAAGTTACATGTTTGTCATCAATCAAAACAAACGAGACTGTATAGATTAAATATCGTAATATTTGCACTAACACCTATCATTTTGATGTTACCGTAGAGGATGGTAGAGTAAAAGTGTATGCCAAAAAAAAAAAAAAAGTGTTGAAAAAAAAAACATACGGGCTACCATCCTACATCTATCCTTTAAATTTATGTTTGTGTGTTTCAGTTATCTAGAGTTTTGAGTGTCGAGTCTTGGCTTAGCAACGCCATTCTTCGTATGCTTGTAACATAAAGATTTTTGACTTGCCACCACTAAATAACCTATCCCACCAAACCCTTTGTTTCCCTACCGTAAGCCTAACATTACAACCCTTTAAAAGACCTCTTTGATAGTCTTTCCTAGGTGCTTACGCCAAAGCGATGGAGGTTTGATCTAGTCTCAAGCTTATGGTAATCTATGTACTAGGACCGGTTAATGAGTGTTTATCTTCCATTTCCAACTTGTTATATTTCATATACATCCGAGAGATGTGAGTACCCAAACACCCCATGTGAGGTGCTAGTATGTAATTTCCGTGCTTGTTATAACTTTTGCGGGGCTTATATGTGTTGTGGATTGTTCTAAACCAATGCTTCATGACCCCTAACTTATAAATTAATTGGCTAAAAACACATTTGTTTGAGGACAAGCAAATACCAAGTGTAGGGATATTTGATAAGGTTTTAAAACGTAAGGGGTCGTTTAAGCCCTTATTTGAACACTTTTGTATCCGTTATTACTTAATATCGTTCCTTTTCACTTTTTATGTCTCTTGAAGGCAAATTGCTGGAATGGCGCTTATTTGGACGAAAAGGCGCGGATATACGAAGAAAATGGCCAAAGTCAAGAATCGAGACACTCAAGATGCTGAAATACAAGGGGGCGGCGTCAGGTGTTACCTGCTACGCCGTCGGAGCACATGTTGTGACGATACAGTAACCAAATTGCTTATTTTCAAGTGACGGTGTCAGGCTTTAAAAGAGTAGGTCGTCGCAACTCATACGACCTAGATTTGATCGCAGACGCGCAGAGGCTGAAGAGGACGACGTCACAAGCATAAGGTGACGCCGTCGCAAGACTAACGTGGCCAAGACAAAAACCCTAATGACGGCGTGACCCGACGCATCACAAATCATAAGGTGACGCCGTCGCGAATGTAATCTTATACATAGAATCCGAATTTTTCATTATTCAGTGTGTAGTCTTTTGGAGTAAAAACCTAAACCGAACCAAGGCTGTCTTGTACAGTATTTTAGGGTTCCAAACCCTATCTTACATCAAGATAAGTGTTTTACTTCATTAATTCAATTATGTCTTCAATTATTTGTATGTATGCTTGCATGTTCTCCATGTCCAGCTAATTTACTTGTGTGTTTGCTTAGGGAATATGAAACTTAACTATTGAATATTGATTGGTTGTCTCTTATCTTAATTGTTAATGATCTAGTAATGCGATATGTCATTCGTTGTGTAGTTAATGCTTGATTAATCTTTGTGAACCTTAGACTATAACACCTAGAGTAGTTGTAGGCTAAACCATCCAAAGAGTACCATAGAGTTAGAGTTTATAAATCCTAGAGATTTTGTAGACGAGACCCTTTGGTAGTTTCAAAGAGTTAGGGATAAACGCATACCCTACGACCTTAGACACACAACGCGATTAGGAATTAGGACGTGACAATTCAACCATCAATAGGAGATAATTAAGGAGTAATACAACCTAAGTAAACACATTCTTAAACTATCATACGAGCACACATTAATTAGACATAGACTACCCTTACCTTAGTTAATTAGATAATTAGATAATTAGATAATAGAGTAATCGGTAGAAATACCAACCCCCCAAATCCAAACCCCGAGATTCGTACATTTCCACTTCCTAAAAAATATAAAAAGCACAAAAATAATCTTCCTCAACCCCAACCTTAGCGTAGTAACTCCTCACTAGCATTCCTATTCCCCTAGAGAACGATATCAATTCCCGTGGCTTACCCTTCAGCATCCAATTTGTTTTTCCAAATCCATTTTAGACCAATGACGTAGACTCCTGTTGGTCTTTCAACCAGTTCCCATACTTCAAGACGTTTGAATTGGTTGAGTTCTTCTTGCATGGATTCAATCCAGTTGTCTTTTGTCATTGCGTCTTTGATGTTTTAGGTTCAGATTGGCAGACAGTGAGTGCATAAATGCAATGTTCACCGTCTGTGTGAAGACGTTGTCTCGTAACGAATGGTTGATTCGGGTTGCCAATAATGTTTTCCAGAGGATGGTCTTTGTCCATCTATGTGTGGAGGGTTGATGTTGGTATACATTGTGCGATTCTGAGGATTCAAATGGTTTGTGGAAGATTCCGCGACATCTGGTGCAGCAGTCTCATTAGCAAGCGGGTTGAAGAACGCATTTGGATCAAAATCTGCAGGGGGGGGTATTTCATTCAGAATATCATCAGCTGGTTCATCATTGTTGGAAGCGGGGTGTTCAACTGTTGTGTTGGAGTCAACTGGTGTAGGTGCTTCTTCAACAGTAGTTGTTGTAGCAGGTGTATCAGGTATAGGAATATTATCAGGTTGTGCGGCGGAAACAGCGGATACACCTGGAGCACGTTCATCAATATCGTCACTGAACAGCGGAGCAAATAACCTTTCCATTTGGTGACGAGTAAGCTGAGGGCTTTCTTCGGCTGATGATGGGGTTTGAGGGAAGTTTAAACGGTTGTGACCGGGTTCTAAGCTGTTATACTCGGAAGCCATTTCAGTAAGTTCATCGAAATGAGCATGAATCGTTTCCATCACCTGTTTAGTACGATGATTCCAGATTCGGAAACCTTTGGAATTATCACAGTATCCGATAAAGACTCCAATGTCAGCTTTGGCTTTGAGCTTTCCAAAATCATCACGATCATTATTCGGATAGCAAAGAGATCCAAATACATGAAAGTGTTTTAGATTCGGTTTTCTGTTATGGACAAGCTCGAAAGGTGTTTTGTTGTGGCGTTTGGTGATCATAGAACGGTTTTGAGTATAGCATGCAGTATATACAGCTTCTGCCCATAAGTAATCTGGAAGTTTAGCATTGATTAACATTGTTCTTGCAGCTTCCACTTACGTTCGGTTTCGTCTTTCAACAACTCCGTTTTGTTCAGGTGTACGTGCAATAGATGTTTGATGCTGAATTCCCACTTTCTCATAGAATTCACGAAGGGTTTTGTTTACAAATTCAGTTCCTTTATCTGTTCTGATGATTCTGACGGTGTTGCGGAGCTGAACCTGTATTTTTGTGAGAAAGGTGATGATCATTTGTGGAGCTTGGTCTTTGCTACGAAGAAAGTAGACCCAAGTCCATCGAGAGTAGTCATCAACAATTACTAAGATGTAGCATTTGCCATTGATCGTTTGCACGCGCATCGGGCCACACAAATCCATGTGAAGAAGATGAAGCACATGCTGAGAGCTGTGTTCCACCTTTGAAGGAAAATGAGCACGAGTGCTTTTCCCTTGTTCACAAGCTGAGCAAAGGTGATCTTTCGAATACCGGAATCGTGGGAGTCCTTCAACTAGTTTGTGTCGAGCAAGGTTGGTGATGGTTTGAAAGTTTAGATGTGAGAGACGACGGTGCCATAGCCAGGATTTTGTTGATGTTGCCTTAGAAAGTAAGCAAATGGGAGAAGAAGCAACCATGTCTTGCATAGAGATAGTGTAGAGACTAGAATTACGCGAGCCAGACATAAGGTCATTCCCTTGTAGATCACGAATGAAACAAGTTTTCTCCCTGAAAGCAACCTCCAAATCTCCATCACAAAATTGACCTACTGAAAACAGATTGTGACCGAGGCCTTCCACATAGTAAACCCTACTAATTTCGATGTTCCCATTGACATAATCTCCGTAGCCCATGATAGCTGCGAAGTGATCATTCCCGAACCTGACAGTGCCAATGAACTTTGCAATAAAGTTTGATAACAGTTTAAGATTTCCCGTCATGTGTCGGGAACATCCGCTATCAACAATCCAGAGAATGATCTGTATCACCTGCATTACACACGAGCGACCAGATGGAATAGAAGTAGATGTGGAACCCGAAATGTTAGAGGGTTCCATAACAGTTGTAGTAGATATACACACATCAATAGCTTTAGGTATCCACTTAAATCCTAGTGTGTTATATATCCATTTCCGCCATCTATAACTACTCTTTGCTTTAGTCTTAGTGAATTCACTAGGTGGTACTACATTCCTAGGAGGTGAAACTGGAGCTGCAGGGACAGCAATGCGTTTCTGAGAATCTAAAGATGGCGGTCTACCAAGCACAGACTTAGAAAGATTAGTTGGCCTAGAGGTATTCCGGTTCTTAGGATTCCTTAAACGAGAGATTATAGCTTTAGCAACACATTTATCATGGCAATCAGAATTCATACTTTTACCACAAATAACACAAGGTGCATCAGACTGAATATCAAAAGTACTTAATGGTTTAGTGTCACACCCCCAAATTACGTGTTTTGCAGCGGAATGGAATACCTTGGGGAGGACTGTCATAGCATCAAAGTTACAGTTATATCGAACGACCTAAAGTGTCGTTTAGAAAATACATCGTTTGATTAAGTAAAATAATCAGAGTTTACAAAATGTAGGTCCCAAATGAAAATCAATGTATGCGGAAATAGGTTTGATACAAGCCAAACGATGTTTTTAAAGTGTATAAATCCCATGTGATACGCGTCGTCACCACGACTCTATGATGTGTCCAAATGCATGCCATGAAGTGAATGCCTTAGATACCTGAGATAAAACATGCTAAAAAGTGTCAACACAAAGGTTGGTGAGTTCATAGAGTTTGGTTAACAAGTAAAGCCTTTCAAAAATTGTTTATGCAGCAAAGGCATTGTAAATCCACTCAGTTCCAAGTTCCGCCCATACAAAACTTGCAACCTGTGTGTTTACAACCCATTGCCAAAATATAGAATTGTCAATCTTGTTTGTAAGTAGGACATAGGTGCATACGATATATACATGTACTTAATGCAAAGAATCACAGCCAACTGAACCTCTTGACAAGTCTAAATTGTTTGTACTGTTTCATTGAATAACGAATTATATTCACCCCAGTGTCGTCATCAAGGACCCAAGGGTGGGGGCGTCAGCCCGATAGTACTATCAATACCTCTCTGCCGGCTCCCGCAGGAGTTAACCAGTTGCTAAAGTTTGTATGTTGATGCATAATTGAAAACTAGTTTAGCACATTAAGGCACATATCGCAATAAACCACACATAATGTCCAAAGTATATAAGAAGTATATTGTAACACAATTGTATAAATGGTTTGAGTATTCGCAAGAGTGAAACAAGTATTTAAGCATGTATCTCCCCCAAATAGTTTGTAAGAATTTAAACGAGTAAAGGTGGGGTATGAACTCACAGTAGTATGTAAAAGTTTAGAGTACTTGTGAAAGTAAATGAAAATAGTTTGAGCATGTATCTCCCCAAAAGTAATGAAGATGTATAAAAGTAGGGGCTATGAAACTCACGGTAATCAGTAAACGTTTAGAGTATTTGTGAAAGTAAATGAAAATAGTTTGAGCATATATCTCCCCCAAAAGTAGTATAAAAACAATTGAAAGTGGGGCTATAGAACTCATAGTAATATGTCAAAGTTTAGAATATTTGTGATAGTGAAAGTAAGTAGTTGAGCATGTATCTCCCCCAAAGAGTTTGTAAGACAAATACGTAATAGAAAGTGGGGCTACGAACTCACCTGGTGTGATTGATATGCTAACAAAATGAAGTGCAAGAAAATGAGGCTCGGAAACTATCCGCGACCTAAAATGAATGATATGATACTTAATGAGTTATGATGTAATGTTATGCATGCATTTCGTATGTTATTTATACCATTTGCGAGTTTTGAAAATAATACTCTTCGTCGAAAAATACCCTTTTGACGTCTTGACCGTTCAAAAATCACTTTACAAGTATTTACGTCAAAATATCATCCTACAATGGTTTTGTAATGATTTATGGTGAAATTATCACTTTTCGTCGTAAAACAATGTCGTCGGAAATTTCATGAAAGTGACAAAAATGGCTTCGAAAAACTAGTCGTAAAATGGTGTACGTCGAACGTTAGGAAACGAACTCGACGGTTTTGGAAAGTTTGTATAAAAATCTAGAAGTTTCAGTTCAGGAGTTTTCGACATAAAGGTCTCGAACATAAAGATAATAAGGGTTAAAGATGGTGATTTTGTCCAAAATGTGGCTTAAAAATGAGTTTCGGCAAAGTTTAAGCGACCATAAATAATTTATTACAACTCCGCTATACAAACGGTTGATCATTTTAGAAAATATGCTTGGTGATCTCGATTTTATTAGAAGACATTTCGTTCCAAAAAGTTCCACATCATAGTTAAAAAAAAACAGCCTTCAACATGGTCGTTTTAGTTACCGTAACACTTGTCTCGTAAAAATAATATAGTTTTTCTGAAAATAATAGTTACGGCAATTTTATAAAAACGTGTATATCTTAGTCGTTTCAAATCCGTTTTCTACGTATTATACGTCCTTAGCTTCGTATCAAAGTATACTAATATTTTTTTTGATAAGTCGAAATAATTTGTAAAGCTTAGGACTCGTTTTTTACTTGTACGAAATAAAAATAGTATGCTGAAATTTCAGAAAAATATATATATCGTCGTCAAACTTGGAAAATTCATAACTTCTTCGTTATAACTCCGTTTTAATCCGTTCAAGCGGCCACGGATTCGTTTTAAAGTATATTTTCTAAATATCAAGGCCAAAATTTCGTGCCTACTGTCGGATTTTCCAGAAAACAAAATAAGGACAGAACACTTTTATATACTTGTCGAAAATAGTTTTTCTCGTACTAAACATATTCCAATCCCTTCAAATCAACTCCAAAGCTAATCTAATCCTACCATACACCTTCTTAGGGTGTCATGGGTTCCTAGACATCATCGAGACCAACATATACCAAGGGGATAATTATAGGATGACCTTATATATATATAACTCTAAAAATCAAGTAAAAATGGTATAAATCAACATAAGTCTTGCATGTTTGCTATGAAAATGATAAAATACATATGTAATGATAAGAAAAGATGAAAAATGATAGAAATATGCTTACAAGTTATAATGATGAGGTGCAAGGAACAAGGGTTTAACTTAAACACCCTAGGTTTTTATTTCAAAACCTTAATAAGAGTGTGATCTAGATTGTGTATACTTGAGCTTGTAAAAACTTGATGATCCCTTCTACTCTTTTGATAGAACCGGTTTTGAGAGATGAGAAACCAAGAGAGAAAACTTTATTTGACTTGTGAAATAATTGTGAAGAATGAATGAGGTAGGAATTTGAGGTGAAGTGTTAGTCTTAACAAGTGAAGATTTTTCTTACCAACTTTAAAGATACATCCCCCCCCCCCATGGCCGGATATGGGGGGATTGTGTTTCACAATATATATATTTTTTTTTCTTTATATTATGTATATAATTGTATAATTGTAGGAAAAAGTGTAAGTAAAAATGTGTAGTTTCAATGTAACTTGTAAGGTAAATGGTAGCTTTTAAGTAAAAGAAATTTTTAGTAGATCAAAATAAAGTATAATGAGATCATAAAAATTGTAAAAATACATTCCTTGTAAAAATTGAGTGATATAATAATTATCGTGTAGTTTTTAAGAAAAATGTCGTAATAATATAACTTTAACGATTTATATACCAAATAATTTAAAACACTAGGTAAACTAAAAATATAGTTTTTATAAACTAATGTAAGTATAAAAATATGTCGGGATCATTTTTGAAAGTAATGGATTAAATGTTCAAAATAATAACTCACGCGATAACGTTTATTTAATATGAAAATTTACGCGTTAAATGTGAAATGAAATGTCATGAATGGATTAACATGATGCAAATGATGTTAATGAAATGTAGACTAAACTTAGTCCATATGAAATGTTCGTGATGATATGATCATGAATTCGCCGCTAAACCATAAAGGTTACGCGAATTTGGAACACGCAAAGCTAGTTTACGATAAATGATGAAATTGTGAAACGTGAATTGTTTTGAGAAATGACCAAAAATTGAGAATTGTGACATTCTTCCCATGTCAGAGGAATCACGTCCTCGTGATTCAATCGATGATACTATGGTTCGAACCTCGACAAGAGTTCTAAAAGTTTATGCTCGTGTATGGTCTAAATGATTATGTCAATGCTCATGCATATGAGTTACTCGTCCCACAAGATACGTTCCTGTGCTATCGTGAGCAATTCCCATCCTAAATACATGCTTTCTTATGATTAGGCTCGATGAGACAAGCTTTCCCATTCCCAAGCAAAATTTTTAAAAGACTTTTGGTAACCGATTTTTGCTTAATCCCACAACTCATCAAACAAGAACTGTCATACGATTATGCTAAATCGGTTTAGGTAACGACTTGTTTCTAGCTCGATCTTTGCAACTCATCAAACAAGAACTGTCACTCGGATCAAACTGGAAACAAGTGGTTTGAAGAAAATCTTTTGAAAATTTGGCTTGATTACGGAATTGCTTACACATATGAGACTACTACTCCCTTCATTGCATGATTCTTCCTGAATTAGACATAGGTGATCAGGCTATGTATAATTTAGGAGTAACTATGCAATGCTTGGACTAATCGACTCATATGATGTTTGGTGTTGAGTCATAAGTCCGCATGTATAAAGAATATGCACTTATAATGATATGATGAGATGCTATGATGATGCAGTTATAGTCTAGGGTCAATGATGCAACCTAGTTCTCTATAACCGATGCTCTGATACCAATCTGTCACACCCCCAAATTACGTGTTTTGCAGCGGAATGGAATACCTTGGGGAGGACTGTCATAGCATCAAAGTTACAGTTATATCGAACGACCTAAAGTGTCGTTTAGAAAATACATCGTTTGATTAAGTAAAATAATCAGAGTTTACAAAATGTAGGTCCCAAATGAAAATCAATGTATGCGGAAATAGGTTTGATACAAGCCAAACGATGTTTTTAAAGTGTATAAATCCCATGTGATACGCGTCGTCACCACGACTCTATGATGTGTCCAAATGCATGCCATGAAGTGAATGCCTTAGATACCTGAGATAAAACATGCTAAAAAGTGTCAACACAAAGGTTGGTGAGTTCATAGAGTTTGGTTAACAAGTAAAGCCTTTCAAAAATTGTTTATGCAGCAAAGGCATTGTAAATCCACTCAGTTCCAAGTTCCGCCCATACAAAACTTGCAACCTGTGTGTTTACAACCCATTGCCAAAATATAGAATTGTCAATCTTGTTTGTAAGTAGGACATAGGTGCATACGATATATACATGAACTTAATGCAAAGAATCACAGCCAACTGAACCTCTTGACAAGTCTAAATTGTTTGTACTGTTTCATTGAATAACAGATTATATTCACCCCAGGTCGCGTCATCAAGGACCCAAGGGTGGGGGCGTCAGCCCGATAGTACTATCAATACCTCTCTGCCGGCTCCCGCAGGAGTTAACCAGTTGCTAAAGTTTGTATGTTGATGCATAATTGAAAACTAGTTTAGCACATTAAGGCACATATCGCAATAAACCACACATAATGTCCAAAGTATATAAGAAGTATATTGTAACACAATTGTATAAATGGTTTGAGTATTCGCAAGAGTGAAACAAGTATTTAAGCATGTATCTCCCCCAAATAGTTTGTAAGAATTTAAACGAGTAAAGGTGGGGTATGAACTCACAGTAGTATGTAAAAGTTTAGAGTACTTGTGAAAGTAAATGAAAATAGTTTGAGCATGTATCTCCCCCAAAAGTAATTGAAGATGTATAAAAGTAGGGGCTATGAAACTCACGGTAATCAGTAAACGTTTAGAGTATTTGTGAAAGTAAATGAAAATAGTTTGAGCATATATCTCCCCCAAAAGTAGTATAAAAACAATTGAAAGTGGGGCTATAGAACTCATAGTAATATGTCAAAGTTTAGAATATTTGTGATAGTGAAAGTAAGTAGTTGAGCATGTATCTCCCCCAAAGAGTTTGTAAGACAAATACGTAATAGAAAGTGGGGCTACGAACTCACCTGGTGTGATTGATATGCTAACAAAATGAAGTGCAAGAAAATGAGGCTCGGAAACTATCCGCGACCTAAAATGAATGATATGATACTTAATGAGTTATGATGTAATGTTATGCATGCATTTCGTATGTTATTTATACCATTTGCGAGTTTTGAAAATAATACTCTTCGTCGAAAAATACCCTTTTGACGTCTTGACCGTTCAAAAATCACTTTACAAGTATTTACGTCAAAATGTCATCCTACAATGGTTTTGTAATGATTTATGGTGAAATTATCACTTTTCGTCGTAAAACAATGTCGTCGGAAATTTCATGAAAGTGACAAAAATGGCTTCAAAAAACTAGTCGTAATGGTGTACGTCGATCGTTAGAGAACGAACTCGACGGTTTTGGAAAGTTTGTATAAAAATCTAGAAGTTTCAGTTCAGGAGTTTTCGACATAAAGGTCTCGAACATAAAGATAATAAGGGTTAAAGATGGTGATTTTGTCCAAAATGTGGCTTAAAAATGAGTTTCGGCAAAGTTTAAGCGACCATAAATAATTTATTACAACTTCGCTATACAAACGGTTGATCATTTTAGAAAATATGCTTGGTGATCTCGATTTTATTAGAAGACATTTCGTTCCAAAAAGTTCCACATCATAGTTAAAAAAAAACAGCCTTCAACATGGTCGTTTTAGTTACCGTAACACTTGTCTCGTAAAAATAATATAGTTTTTCTGAAAATAATAGTTACGGCAATTTTATGAAAACGTGTATATCTTAGTCGTTTCAAATCCGTTTTCTACGTATTATACGTCCTTAGCTTCGTATCAAAGTATACTAATATTTTTTTTGATAAGTCGAAATAATTTGTAAAGCTTAGGACTCGTTTTTTACTTGTACGAAATAAAAATAGTATGCTGAAATTTCAGAAAAATATATATATCGTCGTCAAACTTGGAAAATTCATAACTTCTTCGTTATAACTCCGTTTTAATCCGTTCAAGCGGCCACGGATTCGTTTTAAAGTATATTTTCTAAATATCAAGGCCAAAATTTCGTGCCTACTGTCGGATTTTCCAGAAAACAAAATAAGGACAGAACACTTTTATATACTTGTCGAAAATAGTTTTTCTCGTACTAAACATATTCCAATCCCTTCAAATCAACTCCAAAGCTAATCTAATCCTATCATACACCTTCTTAGGGTGTCATGGGTTCCTAGACATCATCGAGACCAACATATACCAAGGGGATAATTATAGGATGACCTTATATATATATAACTCTAAAAATCAAGTAAAAATGGTATAAATCAACATAAGTCTTGCATGTTTGCTATGAAAATGATAAAATACATATGTAATGATAAGAAAAGATGAAAAATGATAGAAATATGCTTACAAGTTATAATGATGAGGTGCAAGGAACAAGGGTTTAACTTAAACACCCTAGGTTTTTATTTCAAAACCTTAATGAGAGTGTAATCTAGATTGTTTAACTTGAGCTTGTAAAAACTTGATGATCCCTTCTACTCTTTTGATAGAACCGGTTTTGAGAGATGAGAAACCAAGAGAGAAAACTTTATTTGACTTGTGAAATAATTGTGAAGAATGAATGAGGTAGGAATTTGAGGTGAAGTGTTAGTCTTAACAAGTGAAGATTTTTCTTACCAACATTTAAGATACATCCCCCCCCATGGCCGGATATGGGGGGATTGTGTTTCACAATATATATATATTTTTTTTTTCTTTATATTATGTATATAATTGTATAATTGTAAGAAAAAGTGTAAGTAAAAATGTGTAGTTTCAATGTAACTTGTAAGGTAAATGGTAGCTTTTAAGTAAAAGAAATTTTTAGTAGATCAAAATAAAGTATAATGAGATCATAAAAATTGTAAAAATACATTCCTTGTAAAAATTGAGTGATATAATAATTATCGTGTAGTTTTTAAGAAAAATGTCGTAATAATATAACTTTAACGATTTATATACCAAATAATTTAAAACACTAGGTAAACTAAAAATATAGTTTTTATAAACTAATGTAAGTATAAAAATATGTCGGGATCATTTTTGAAAGTAATGGATTAAATGTTCAAAATAATAACTCACGCGATAACGTTTATTTAATATGAAAATTTACGCGTTAAATGTGAAATGAAATGTCATGAATGGATTAACATGATGCAAATGATGTTAATGAAATGTAGACTAAACTTAGTCCATATGAAATGTTCGTGATGATATGATCATGAATTCGCCGCTAAACCATAAGGGTTACGCGAATTTGGAACACGCAAAGCTAGTTTACGATAAATGATGAAATTGTGAAACGTGAATTGTTTTGAGAAATGACCAAAAATTGAGAATTGTGACATTTAGCATTCGTTACATCACTATTTCTATTACATTTGCTAGACGCAATATCTATAGTGGAGGCAACGTGTGTCTTATTCAGAGTCCTAGGGTGTTCTTCTACTTTAGCATTCTTGATTGATCTTTTCTTAGGTCGCAACTTCCTATTCTTCGATTGAGTGCTCTTAGGCTGTGAAGTGCGGACGTTTGGAAAAGGCTCAACTATTCCTGTTTCAGTAGAAGGAAGCACGTTAGCTACTTGTGATTTGGCAGTAGAGATTCTAGGTGCATGAGTACTAAGTGTTACGGGGGCTAATCTCTTAATGATTGTTGGCGGAATTTGTTCATACTTTCCTAACATTTCTCTTAACTTGATGATAGTGTGAATCATATCTTGATTTTCAGACGAACATTTCCAAAGAAAATGCATAACTTCTTTAGTGTGTGCAAGATAATGATCAAGTTCATTTGATGCTTCATCACGAGTCTTTTGAGTAAATCAAATATGACACCATATTCCTTTTGACTTTTACAAGTTCTTGTTCATATTTTGATATTTGACACTTAAAAGACACGTTTTGATCATCCAGTTGCTCAATTTTAGGATCAGAAGGTTTTGCACGCAAATGGTTGATTTTGTTTTGAAAAACAATTTGTTGATCGTGAATATCTTTTTGACACCAATTAAGATGACGTATTGCATTTGAAAGTTCGTTTGACAATCGTTTGTTTTCAACAGTTAAGGACTCGATCTGAAGCACATTATCATTGTTCTCAACATTTACACAGACGCAAAAAGTATCACAGAGATATTATCAAATGCATATGACAACGAATTCAATAACACAACATTTTGAACATCCGCACAGATAACATCTTCCAAGAGTCGATCAACATCTTTTCTTAACATTTTCTTTTTACGCTTAGTGTTTGAAATAGATGTTTCTATTTTCTCGAAAACGTTTTTCATGACCCCAAGTTCCTTATGAAAATCCTTTTTCCAGGCAATTGCACAACTTTTCAAGTTTTTAACATTAGGTAAAAGATTTTTCTGAAAAATGTCTCTTTGTTCTCTCGCCAGAGGCGATTGAAAATGTTCAACTTTGATTTCAGATCGATATTCTATCTCATGTTGTAAAATTTTGAGGTCAGCCATGAAAATGTCAAAATATCGAAGAATTTTTCGATTTTCATGTTGTGAGTTTACTTCACTAATGGAAGGTAAAGGACCATAAGTTTGTGCAAAGTCTGTTTTGGGATTAACAATAGAAGACTCAGGTGTTTGATGATAACTCTTGGTGTGTTGGAAGAATCCGTTGGTGTGACGAAAGTGACCGGTTTAGAATAATTAAAAGGTTTGTTGTAAACAACAGTTTTTAATTTTGATCGACTCTCGTCTTCTGCATCTAATTCCTCTTGACGATGATATTCAACAACATTCATAACAGAATTATCAATTTTATATTCTCGACCTTTGGAAACTTCAGGATTTGGTTTGAATGTTTTGGTTGAAAGCTTAGGTTTGTAATCCGCAAGATTCGGTCCATATCCATTTGGATTTGGTTTTAAAGTAAACTTTTCAATGGTTGTGACCGACTCGCCATGTTTGTAAACAACAGTTTTAAACTCTTTAAGTTTGTTTTGCAAGCCGATGATTTCTTCAAGATGATCATCTATTCGTTTCGTTGAATGCTTTTTGTATGCAGAGAACTTTTTTTGACAAGTTAACAACTCAGCCTTAGCTTTTTGATTTTCCAAGGTGAGAGCGTTAATTTGCTTTTTATGTTCATGTTTCAGTTGTTCTATTTCGTACAACAAAGCATTCTTCGAAGCGGCTAGATAACGCATCTGTCGTTCTAAATATTTTTCGTTTTGATAAGATTTGGCAAAGGTTGCTTCAAAACCGTTTTCACGTTTTCTTGAGTTTTGAAAAAGTTGAGTTGCTTTTGTAAACATTCAAAATCCTTTGTTAACAGTGCATTTTTACTTTTCAAGTCCTGATTTAATGCAACACATGCAGCAATTTGGGATTGTTGGTCTTGAAGTAACAGAACAAGATCTGGATGGGGCAAAGGTTCATCTTGTTCAACGTGAGTCACAACATGATCATTATGTAGATCCTCAAGTATGACCATGGAGTCAATTTGATTATCAAGGGAAACCGGTTGGTCATCTTGATCGTCAAATATAACTACGGGGTCTAGTTGAAAATCTTCGGAATGAGATGTGGATGACTCATTTTGAACATTCTGAGCCTTGCCGGATGCAGATGTTGGCGGAGATATGAGATCAGAGATAAATATGGTTTGTTCGGGTACCTGAGACAAGCCATCGGTCATACACGGGCCCTGTGTCACTCATGTGTAACGCCTGCATATTAGCCATCAACATAATAATGCATTGGCCTGCAAGTCCTCCATATCATCATCTCGAGTGGCATTTGCCATAAAGCTCTGTTCTTTGTCTGTGAGAGTTCCACCAGCTTCATCCTTAAGAGCCAAAAGAAGAGCCTCTTTGAAATAAGCACTGCCCTTAGTCCTTGGCTTTGGGCATGTATTAGCCAGGTGTCCCTTCTCATTGCACTTGTAGCATCGAAGACCATTCAACCCATGCTGAGCATTTCCCTGTTCCACCACTTGAGCTCTGTTGTTATTCCTACCCACAACATTAAACCCTTGACCACCGCCCATCCGATGACCATAATCACGATTCTCAACTTCAACACGTCCATTGTTCACAACAGCTTGAGTCCGTGTGTTAGATGAGGAACTAATACGATTGTTGGATTTGTTGGTATAACGGCTAAAGGCATTAGCAATCATAGCAAATCCTTGTTGCAATGCTTCGAACGGATCGGATTCCTCAGTCGCTTCACTGACATATGCTTGAGCATTGTTGTTGTATGGAACCAATTGATTTTGTTGAGGTTGTTGTTGTGAAGGTGTGTTTGAAGCATTTGGTTGAGTTGCTGGTTGAGGAGAATAACGGTTTTGAGCATATAAGGCAAGTTGTTGTGGATTTTCCGGATGTGTTGGTGGAGCAATTTGAGCACGGAGAATCCTTTCTCGATCAACTTCCTTTTCATGAGGTTTCAAGTAATCGTACAACAATCCGTAGGTAGAATGATGCATGTTCTTCGCTTGACGGAGAAAAATGACATACTTCTCCCATTCAGGACCAAGACTACTCAGGAACTTAGTATTCACTGCAATTCTTGGCATGATGATGTTGTGTTTATCCAAATCATTGATGATGTCTGAAAATCTATGATGATAGGACTCTAGTGTCTCTCCAGGTTCAATCATGAAGTGTTCATAAGCCAAGTAAATTTTGGATTCCAAATCCTCCCGATTGAGTACAGATCCTTCCATAAGAAGACGAATATGATCCCACATTTTTGTGCAGATCTTTTGAGCATCAACACTACGAAGAATTGGGTTTGGTAATCCTAAGAGGATGTATTCCATTGCAAGTTCATCAGCTTCATAATGTAGAAGTTCTGTGGGATTTAAATCTGCAACAGTAGCAATGTTGGTTTGTTCATCTCTTGGTGGAATGGCATTTGGATCTCCGGGTACAATGATAGTAGGCATCTCAAATGGACCTTCTAAGATAACCTTCTTTAAGAACTTTCCATGTGGCTTCTTCAGATCACAAAACCTAAAGAACCTGATCACCCATTGATCGTAGTTTCCTGGAGTGAGCATTGGAGGTCTATCAAGTGATCCAGCCTCATGAATTGATTGTTGGCTGCTTAAAGCTTCACACATCTTTGCGAACCAAGTGGGTTCCTTCATAGTGTTCCTTGATGGATGTTGATTGAATTCATTTGTGTACGGTTGAACTTGAGGACTTGGTGGTGGTTGAACCATTTGAGGTTGTGGATTTGCAACAAGTTGTGGAGTATGTTGTTGATTAAATTGTTGTTGATAAATTGCTTGTTGTTGATTCCATTGCTGATGTTGTGGACTTAGTTGTTGTTGTCGTTGAGGATAAGTGTAAGGGAAATAGTTAGAGTATGGTGGTTGTGACATGTTGAAAAACTTGTGTGGTAAAAATGGATCTTTGTAGTCGAATGAACCTTTGTTGATGAAGTGTCCTTAGGCGTAGAAAAGACAAGAACCAAGTAGTACTTATGCGTAAAAACACCAAAAGTTACGCGTAACAATGAGGAGTTACGCGTAGGTTTTAGCTTACGCGTAAGTAGGATAAAAGCACTAAAGTTATGCGTAGACAAAAGTTAGGCGTAGAAAGTTAGGCGTAGGATTACCTTATGCGTAGACCTAAGTTTACGCGTAAAGTGAATCTTATGCGTAGGATTTCTACGCGTAAGCTTATGCTTATGCGTAATTTTAGGGTTTTTGCCCAAATGATCTTTTACACTTCACAGTGCAAAAGATATCCAAAGTCGACGTATTTTCAGACTTATCCAAGTAAGAAAACACGGAATAAACCAGAAAAATGAAGATCAAACCAAGGAAAATCTTACGCGTAATTTTAGGGGTTTGATACGCGTAGGATTACTCGTAACTTTGATTTTGCCCAAATGTGTTTCTAAACCAGATTTTTGTTATGGAATAGCTTCAATAGTACCAAAAGAACACAAAAGTGTGAATTTTGATGTACCAAAAATGCTAAACGGGTTACGCGTAGAACGACACCCACGAACAAAAACAAGCTTAAAAACGTAAATCCACGCGTAAAGTTTGAAACTTTTTGCCAAAAACAAGTATTTTAACACCTCAAAACATTGAAAGTACAAGAATCTTGGATTAAAAAGTGTAAAAAACGAGTTTTTAAGATAACCAAAGGTTGAGTTATCTTTACGCGTAAGACCCAAAAACCAAAACTTCAAAAAAAACAAGCGAGTACACCCAACTATTTGGCGATTGATACCACTGTTAGGTCACTAGTTTTACAACACAAGCTTATAAGAAAGGAGATGAGGCGATTGAACAAGTATCACACACACACACGTTAATATGAAAGACCGGTTATGCGTAGAGAGTATGTGTGAAAAGAAAACTTGAACAACCAACCTTCAAATGAAGGTTTACAAGGGGTATTTATAGGAGGGAAGCTAGGGCAACACTCCTAGTTCCCTTCCTATCCTTATTGGGCTTGGGTCAAGCTTATGGGCCTTCTACATAAGCTTGACCTTAAACAAACATAAAGGCCATAATAAAGCTACCTATTACATATGAAATATAAATACTTGAAATACTGTTTAGGAGTGATTCCAACAGATAATCTTGATTCCAAGATTGCTAGAATGAGTACTAATACTCTTGATATAATACTTGATAGTGTTAAAACGGGAAATAATCAAAAGGGTTTAGGTATTCAGGAACTTAATGCATCAACTAGCGAGATTAAAGAAACATAATTCGTTAAAGCAATTGAAAAACAAGCTACTGTAGTCATAGATCCCACGGATCCCTTGAAAAAGGAACCGTCTAGTGCAAATCCAGGGATCCGTGGGTCTTCACCAGCAAACAGTAGAAATAATGTAACTACATCATCTAGAACCAAGTTTGTTATTGTTAATAAGAAGAAACCAACCCATGTTACTGTTAGAAATGTCAAACAACTACCTTTAGGCATACCTAAGAAAAAATTAATTCAAAAGTTTAGTCCCCATTTGCTCATGGGTCCATTGGTGTTATACATTTCATTCATATGAGTCATATACGAAAGAGGCGAGAAAGCATTCCAAGGTGTAAAGTTTTGAAATGGATTATGCATTAGGATTCCATCCCATTTGATGGTGGTTACTTCTAGGATAGACATTGTTTGGTCTTCTTATATTTGTGTTCGGTTTAGAAAATGATGGACCTTTGTTTTTCATAAAGCTTTGATTTTGTTTTAGGGAAGGTGGTTCTTTGACATTTCTAACAGTAACATGGGTTGGTTTCTTCTTGTTAACAATAACAAAGTCGGTTCTAGAGGACGTGGTTGCGTTATTTCTATTGTTTACTGGTATATACCCACGGATCCCTAAATTTACACTAAACGGTTCCTTTTTCAAGAGATCCGTGGGATCCGTGGCTACAGTAGCCTGTTTTTCAATTGCTTTAACGAATTGTGTTTCTTTAATCTCGCTAGTTGACGCAATGTGTTCCTGAATACCTAAGCGCTTTTGATTATTGCCCGTTTTAACACTATCAAGTATTTCATCAAAAGTATTAGTACTTATTCTAGCAATCTTAGAATCAAGATGATCAACTAACGTTTGAAGTTCTACACAAAGCTTGCATTCACCATCTACTTCTTTTCCTTTTTCTAATCTCTTTAATTTATCTTTTAGTTCAAGAACTTCCTTTTCTAACCGTTCATTTTTGTTT
Source organism: Chrysanthemum makinoi (assembly GCA_910596185.1). Lineage (NCBI taxonomy): Eukaryota > Viridiplantae > Streptophyta > Magnoliopsida > Asterales > Asteraceae > Chrysanthemum > Chrysanthemum makinoi. The sequence continues at coordinate 110,778,759 of OU343224.1, read as the reverse complement.
TTCAACATCTTGTTTTTGTTAATTACTTTTAGCCTAATTTTGCAAAGCTTATCATATTCAAGATGTAAGGATTCATCATCTAACGATGAAATACTATAATATAGAGAGTCGGAACATACCTCGTTGGAGTCTTTTGCCATGAGACAAATTTCTTCATTCTCCACCTCACTCATTCCCCACGAGCCACTTACGAATGCCTTTTGTTCGTCACGTTTGGGACACTCACTAATGAAGTAATTAGGATCCCCGCATTTAAAACACTTGCGTTCGTCCTTCATTTTCTTGTCGTCTTTGCCTTTCCGTAACCCTTTCTTGTCGTCATAAGGTTGCTTGACATATCTTCCTTTTCTCCGAAAGAACTTCTTGAAGTCATGTACCGCCATTGCATACTCTACGTCATCACTTTCCGAAGATGGGGTTTCTTCATCGCTTGAGACTTTCTTGGCCTTTAAGGCAAAAGATTTGTGCTTCTCTTTCTTTTCCTTTGAAACTTCGGAGTCTTTAGCGAGGACAAGCTCATAGACTTTAAGGTTGCCTATGAGTTCATCGAGAGTGAGGATTGACAAGTCTTTGGATTCTTCGATGGCCGTCACCTTCGGTCTCCACTTTGATGGAAGCGCCCTTAGAAATCTCCTGACATGATTACGACTAGAAAAAGACTCATCAAGTGCTTGTATGAAGTAATAATAGTACTAAAGTTAGCAAAAGAATTATCTGTACTATCCTCATTCAATATTGAAAATTGTTCATATTGTTGAACAAATAAATCAATTTTGTTGTTTTTAACTTGTTGATTTCCTTGGTGTGTCACAACCAAAGAAACTTTGGAAATGGTTTGGATAACCACTTGCCACTATCAAGACTTTCCTACAAATGACAATTATCACATCATTATAAACCATTTCACATCAACAAACATCTTATACCTTTAGATTATCAACTTATGCCACCACCAAAAACATAAAATGCTACATAACACATTCTATGACCAGAAACTTAAGAACGCAAAGATTAAAATTCGGCGCATATACCCACATTTTCCTATACAATTCAACATCGTATAACACACACTGAATTCCGGGACGGAATTCTCATTAAGGTGGTGAGACTGTAACAACCCGCATTTTCAGGTTACTTTTCATTTAATAAAAAAAATTACTATTCACTTTTACTATTCACTTTCACTATTCATTTCGTAAAATTTTTATTTCACATTTTCGTAAGTTAATTTATTTTAGTAATAACCTGAGAGTTTGACAATCGTTAGATCATCTTCGCAAAAGTTATTAATAAAACATCGTCTTAAAGTTTCGTTTTGGTCGGAGCACCATTTAAACATCCCGCGCATAACGAAAACCAACTCTGACAATTTTACTCACATCAGATTAATTTTTAGATCACTCATAATCAATTATAGAATTTTTAAGATTTCATTTAAATGTTACCGAATAAACCCTGAGCCGTACGAAACTAAACTTACGTTTTAAACAATTCTACTTAGACTCAGGCTTAACCATTCCTGCACTGTATTTTCTAAGATGTTTAGACACTTTTACATTTTCGGAAAAGTCAAACATATTTCCCTCCTCCTTTGACCATAAAGAAATTAACCTTGTACGTTCTACATTTTTGCTTAAATCGCGTAACTTTTAGACTTCACGAATAACTGTTAAGTTATCCCACGTATAACGAAAACCATATTTTGACATCTCATATCACTTATAGACTAATTTTAGTCTACTTTAAATAAATTCACGGTCATTTCCCTGAAATCTCGTTCTTTTCTGATAAATTGCATTTTTCACGTATTTAGCCTACGTTTCCAGTTTTAACAGCGTTTACGCGACCCATTAAAATTATCACTCATTTTTATAAGATAATAATGAGTATATTGATGAGTTTAATCATTCCTATAAGTTTCATATTTTTTACGACACCCGGTTTTACGGTTCATGAATTAAATACTTACCGTTAGCGATTACCGAGACCAAAACTCACTCCGTAAAGGTAAGATAAATGTTCAAAACTCTTAACCTCCTCATTTTAGCCATAGGTGGCATTTTTGATGTTTCATCAAGCATGGTGTCTTGATCATGACCATTGATTCTTTAGATCTTTACACTTGTAAACTTAACCATGGTTAAATTCTAACCTAATATATATTTAACCAAATCCTTTCTTCTATAAATACTAGCCTAAAACCTTCATAAATTCTTGCACCACACCTTCTTAACATCTAAAGTCCTAAACCTAAGGCATTTCTTATAGATCTTGTAAGAACATTCATGTGTTCTTGAAGAAAAACTAGGTTTTGATCTTTGTTCTTGGAAGTTTTCAAGAAAGAGTCGTTATAATTTTCAAATAACTTCAAGTCTCCAAAGAGATGTTGTTATAATCTTCTATTCTCCTTCGAGCTTTCAAGATGTTAGGAATTAGAAAATTCAGTCGTTAAAGAGTCGGTCACCTCAAGTATATGTATTCGATAGAAAGCTCATAGTCATAGTCATGTTATGTTAGAAAGTAGTTTATTAAGTAACACCGTGGAGGACGGACGGGTCTTTACCCACTGTATGCCTGATCCACAGCCCGTAGGTGGCGTATATTTGTAAGACACTCTAAATACCCTCTACCTCCCAAGGTAGAGGGTTGGAGCTTCAATACAATTTTTCTTTGTTTCACATAGTTCCCAACTCTCTTCCCTTTCTCTCTCTAGAACTTTCTCTCTCTAAACTACTTATACGCCCCATTGTGATTATGGTTTAGTGTGTTTGTGAAATCCTATATCTTACAATTGGTATCAGAGCCATGGTTTGATCACTCATCTTTCATGCTCTTTGTTTTGGTGGATTTCATAAGGTTTTTGGGGTTTTAAGTGTTTAGGAGAGTTTGATTCATTTGGACAAATTTTAGTGTTAAAGTTTGAATTTTGCTTGTACTTTTGTGTTTAGGATCATCATATGTGTTTATGTTTTGAATTGGAAGGCTTAAATCATTGTGGTTTGGTTGTTTTTGATTGATAAAGTAGTTATTTGTGAAAGTGGTACTAAGCGAGTTGAGTCTCGGACTTTTGTTTCTTCAAAGCGAGTTGCTTTGTTATTGGAAGCGAGTTGGTATATGCGACTTGGCTATTTAGCGAGTTGACTCTTTATGCGACTTGGGTTCTAAGCGAGTTGTTTATTTAAGCGACTTGAGTTCTAAAGCGACTTGGCTATTAAGCGAGTTATACAGCTAGCGAGTTAGTTTAAGCGACTTGGTGGTTAAGCGAGTTGTCTCTGTTTGCGACTTGCTATTAAGCGAGTTGTCTCTATATGCGACTTGGCTATTAAGCGAGTTGGTTCTTTAAGCGACTTGTTTCTTTAAGTGAGTTGGTTGTTTAGCAAGTTGATAACTAAGCAAGTTGACTGTTTTGCTACTTGTCTATTGAGACTTGTTACTTCTTCGTGCTACATTTTTACGGTTGTTCTTTTGGTTTAGTAAAATCCCGTGAAAGAATCAATTTCCCGGTTTAATCAAAGAATAGTAAAATCCCGTAGAACTTGTAATCATGGCAAACATCGTTCCAACTATTGTTTCTTCTGTAGCTGAGGACGTTCAAGCAGCGGGATCAGATACTCGTCCACCCATGCTTGACAGAACTGATTATGACTCAGGGGCTTAACAAATCTGATTGTACTGTTTGGGAAAAGAAAACGGAGTCAACATTCTCAAGTCAATCGATGAAGGACCTTATCAGATTGAGACTACAAGAGACATAATTGATATTGCTGCTGATGGAACAATGATCTTTGGATTGGACAGACCAAAGACGTATGATGAGCTTAATGATAAGGAGAAAAAGAGATTCGATGTTGACATCAGGGCTTCCAACATTATACTTCAGGGTCTTCCAAAAGATATCTACAAGCTTATCAATCACAACACTGAAGCCAAGGCTATTTGGGATAATATCAAGATGCTTCTCTCAGGCTCTGAACTAACCAAGGAAGACATAGAATCACAACTGTATTATGAGTTTGAGCATTTCAAGATGAAACCAGATGAGAGTGTCTATGAGTACTACGTGAGATTCCATAAGCTTGTGAATGATATGTGGAACATCAAATGACCATGCCAAACATTCAGCTGAATTTAAAGTTTGTAAACAACATGAATCCCGAGTGGCACAAATTTGTCACCTCTGTGAAGCTAACCAAAGGACTAAAGAATACAAACTATGAGCAATTGTATGCCTTCCTTCTTCAGAATGAGAGGCATTCTATGTTTGAAAAAAGGATTTTGGATCAGTTCAAAACCAATCAGGGTGAAACAAGCTCACCAAATGATTCTACAGCTTTCTACACCAATGTTGGTATTACCACCAAAGCATCTCAAGTCATACCCATGGGTAATGGTAATTACAAGCTCATCCCTGATCCAGCATATAAGCCTCCCGACTCAAACACACTCATAGAAAACTTCATCAATCAACTATCTCTCATGGTGAGTTAAAACATGAACTCTCTCCCACACATCAACAATAACCTCAGAACAGCTTCCAATCCACACAATCAAGCTACTGTCAGAGATGGGAAGGTTGTGGTACAACCAGTTCAAGAAAGACAGTATGAACAAGGAAGAGGTGGAGTTTGTAGAGGATATGTAGCAAATCAGAATCGTGGAAGGAATGGAAATCAGGGTCAAGCAAAGCCAATTAAGTGCTACAACTGTGGTGGTGAGGGACATATTGCTAGGAACTGCACATCTCCAAAACGTCCACAGAATGCAGAATACTTCAGAGACAAAATGTTGCTTGTGCAAGCTCAGGATAATGGAGCCGCTTTGGATGAATAGGAGTTGTTATTCCTTGCCGAGGGAAATGCCCGAACCTATGATGCTGATGTAGATGAACAGCCAATTCAGGAAATAGGTCACAATCATCAGAATGCCTTCCAAGTCACTGACGTCGATGATGAACCTTCTGCACAAACAATTTTCATGGCTAGCATTTCTCCAATGGTCTCTCCTAAGGTCTCATCATCACAGCAAGCTGGTCCATCCAAAGAATCAATCATCTCAGAGGTATTAAAACTATATGATGAAGTTGATGAGCAAAAGATGCATAATAAAGTACAATCACTTGAAACTTATGAATCAGATATTGATGATGAGGGTAATAGAAATATTGTCCCATATGATCAATATGTGAAGCAAAGTGAAAGTGTGGTTGTACCAAGTAATGCATCTTCTGCAGTCAATGATGACTGTGCTTTTGAAGAATACACTGCATGTGCCCCTGATGATTCTGTTATCTCTGAACTGAATGCCTATAAAGAACAAGTTGCTATTTATGAACAGCGTGTTAAGTTTGAGTTAACCACCCGTGAGCAGGAAATGGATGACCAAATGCGTACAATTATTAGAAAAAGTAATTTTAGAGAAGAAGTATTAAAACAAGAGTTAAACTCCTTACAAGAAAAGCTTTCTAAAACTGCTAAGCAAAAACAAGAACTTCAAGAAAATGTTAAAATGCTTAAGAAAGAATTCAATGCTAAGGAATCAAAACTTTTGAATGATTTTTCCAATCTAAAAACTTTGAAAAACAAGCTTGAAAATAAGTTGTACGTACAAGGGAATACCATTCAGACTGCTCACTTGATCACTAAGCATAGAGTCTTAAGCGATAAGCATAGCATTCCCCTTGTTGAGGAACCAAATCCAGAGGTCGTTAAAAAGGCTAGAGCTGCCATAATGTAATCTATGATGGTAATGAGATTCTTAAACCTAGACAGAAACCTAGTTGCGTTGAGTGCACTGAGGAAGATAGAAAATTAGATGATGCATCTAGGGAGAAAATGAATAAGAAGCTAGAAGCACCTGAATGTAATGAGAATAACATAACAATCAAACCCCATGATTACAAAAAGGAAAACTGGATTTCCTTGAACAAGTTTAAGCCTCAAACGTTGTTAACATCTGAACAAGTGTTCTGGAAAAAGGATTTAGATAAGCAAAAGGCAGAGAATCTTGTTGTAACAAACCCTTCCCTTAGGAAAATGCCTTCAGCAACTGTGTATCCTCCGAATACACCAATGCATTTAGTTCCTAGAACTATTGCCACTAAAAGCAAGACCTTAATCAGTCAATATGTTATCTTTCAATTATTTGTTGATTTTGAGAAAACTTGTAAGAAAAGGATCACACCCACTGGGGTAACTGAAGGGGAAAGGGGTTTTGAGCAAACTAAAGAATGCTATTTAACTGAGATCATGCCTTTCTTTAAACAATTTAAAGGTCAATTTGAGAGTCTTAAAAAGGGGATGGACTTAGATATTAAAGAAATTGAAAAGGAATTTGATGCGATGATTGTTGAGGTTAGTGACTATGAGCGAGAATTAAAATATAATGAGATTGAGAGGAAGAACTTGCATTCCTTGAATGAGAATCTTATTTCTGAATGTATTGCTCAAGATGTGTTTTCATGCTACAAATTGTTCCATTAATGCTTCTCAATTTCATGAATTATCTGTTGCTCTGAAAGTCTCCCATGATCGTGTCATTGAGCTTGAAAAACTAACTCTAAACTGCATGATAAAGTTGAACTGGATGATCATGATAACCTGGTAAAACAGTTTTCTAAATTGGAAGTTGAGCATCTTGCTTTGCAATTAAAATATCAACATCGAAAAGAAAATGTTAAAACCTCAAATATCAAGACATCCTTGGATGCTCCTGAATTTGATGCAGTTTTTAAATTAGCAAACGTGATGAACAGATTCGAGCTCATTGTAACACGATCAGAAAGTTGAAAGCCCAAATCTCTCAATTAAAGGGTGAAAAGAACAATGTGACTGGATCCCAAATGCCTCCTCCTTTAGATTCTCAGTATTCTCAAACTTTTCATCTTCAAAACTTAGTTAATGCCTTACAAAAGGAAAACGAGATTTTTCTAGAAGAAAATGAAAAAGTTAAACGACACTTTAAAGAGTAATATGATTCAATAAAAGTCACTCATGACCAAAACAACAAAAAAATAACGTCTTTACAAAAAGAAATTGAGAATCTGAGGAGTCAGGAAAAAGGAAAGCTGCCACTTGTTTTTAATGAGAATGTTGCATCAAAGTCATCCTCAGACTGCAAATATACTTGATGTTAAATACATTCCTCCTCATCTTAGGAATAATGAACTTGTGTTTCATAACTATTGTGCTCACCTTAAGGATAGTCTAGAATGTCTCCGTGAGATTGTGGAAGAGGATTTCATAAATAAGCCTCTGGATAGAGAAATTAGGTTTGCTTGCATTCATGCCAAACGATCTCAGAGGGTGCTAGAATGTTTAATTGCAACATGTCCTAAATCCTTATGTGCAAAAGGAAAAGTGTGATGCCTTGTTCTATGCCTAGTGCCAAGCATTCAAATCATTCTATGCCCAGTGTTAAGAAAGTGAACACTAATGTGCCTTCAAGTAGTTCAGATCCCTACACATCTAGTTCAGAATGCAAAAAGTAGTTCAACCAACTAATGTTCCATAATTCCCTACAGAGTAATCGGTGACATTAAAGCAAGCGGGTCAAAGCCTCCGAGGCTATCAAGCAAGATAGGACCTCGCAAGCTAAGAATGTGCATTGGAAGAAAGTAGAAGATCACCCTAGGAATATTAACTTTGAGTTGAATAAAACGAATCGTGTTGATTCTAGTATTAGCTATAAGCGTACTGTAATTAATTCGAATTTTGCTACTATTCACAAACCATGTAATGATGATTTTGATTTCTGTTACTTATCATGAATGTGGTGAGAATGTTTTGTCTAATACTGTCAAATACCCTGATAAAACTGTTAATGTTAAAATTCAAGCTAAGAAGGCTAAAAGGCAAAGGCTAAAGAAAGTTAGAAAACAGTGGAAACCAACAGGAAGGAAATTTAGTAATATAAGTTATCAATGGATACCTACTGGCCGTAAGATTAATGAGCTTTGCCCTAACATTGCTAAATCAATGCCCACTAGAAAATAGATGCCCAGTGGTAGAACTATTCCCTTAAGAAGCGAACATAGTTTAAATAGTTCAAATACGGACATTAGCACTGCATCTATTTCTAATGAGTCTATTGTTTCTACCTCTGATGTGGGTGTTCCAATCAATGTTACTAACCAAGTGGAACCCATTCTTGCATGAGGATCCCAATTATCCAGTTATCCATTCTTGTCTGTGTTCAACCGCAGATCGTTCAAATCATTCTGTGGTACTTGGACTCAGGCTGTTCCAAGCATATGACTGGAGACCGGTCATGGCTCATGAACCGTTGAGTAAATTCATCGGATGTTAGATTCGGGCGACCATTTTGGAGCAATTATGGGTTATGGTGATTATGTAGTTGGCAAAAGTGTAATCTCCAGGGTATATTATGTTGAAGGTCTTGGTCATAACTTGTTTTCTCTTGGTCAATTCTGTGATTCTGATCTAGAAGTGGCATTTAGAAAACATACTTGCTTTGTTAGAGAACTTGATGGTGTGGAACTTCTCAGAGGAACTCGTGGTTCAAACCTATACACCATCTCTATCAAAGAAATGATGAAATCTTCACCCATCTGCTTGCTGTCAAAGGCTTCCAAAACTAAGTCATGGCTATGACACCGTCGTCTCAATCACTTGAACTTTGGTACCATAAACAATCTTTCCAGAAAGGACTTAGTAAGAGGATTACCCAGATTAAAGTATGAAAAAGATCATCTTTGTTCAGCTTGCCAATTGGGAAAAGCACGAAATATGCCCATAAACCAAAACCCACAAACTCGGTAATGGAAGTTCTTCATACCCTTCATATGGATTCTGTGCGGACCAATGAGAGTGCAAACGATAAATGGGAAGAAATACATTCTAGTAGTTGTTGATGACTACACTCGATTTACTTGGGTAAAGTTTTTGAGGACAAAGGATGAAACTCCAGATGTCATCATCAAACTTATCAAACAGCTACAAGTTCGACTCAACAATACTGTTAGAATAGTTCGAACAGACAATGGCACAAAGTTTGTTAACAAAGACTTAATTCAGTTCTATGAAAGTGTTGGAATCAGTCATCAAAGAAGTGTTCCACGAACTCCTCAACAGAACGGTGTAGTTGAAAGACGAAATCGAACTCTTGTGGAAGCCGCAAGAACAATGCTAATTTATTCAAAGGTTCCAATGTTTCTATGGGTTGAAGCCATTGCCACTGCTTGCTACACCCAAAATCGTTCCTTTATTCACACCTCTCATGGAAAAACTCCATATGAACTTGTTCATAAACGAAAACCTGATATCTCCTACCTTCGTGTGTTTGGTGCTTTGTGCTATCCAACGAATGACGGTCAAGACTTAGGTAAATTAAGAGCAAAGGCAGATATTGGAGTTTTGTTGGTTATGCACCAAACAAGAAGGGTTACCGAATCTACAACAAGAGAACCCGAAATATCATGGAAACAATTCATGTTACGTTTGATGAGCGACCGGGGTCAAATGGCTCCAGGACAAACCAGTTATGGACATGCAACTCAATTTTCATCAAGTAGTCCTATCAGTTCTACTCTTGTTTCTAATCCTCTCCGGAACTCCTTATGTACCTCCATCGAAGATGATTTAAAGAAGATTGTTTGATCCAATGTTTGATGAACACTATGAACCAAATGCTGATGAATTGTCAATTCCATCAACAGAGGCTGCTAACCATATCCCGTGAATGAATTCAACCCTTCAGATCTCAATATCATTAAGTCAAGAAGCTCTGCCACTGCTGATCACTCTGTCTCATCAACAAATCATCAATCATCGAATGTACATCATGGAATTGTTTTTGGCATCAATGATGAAGTTAATCCCTTTGCTACTCCTGAAGATGCTCCATTTGAAAACATATTTGCTCCTAAATCATCATCAGAACCATCTTCATTAGGAGATATCGACTCTGCTACCTCAGTCCCTCAACAACAGCCACATGAACACATCAGAAAATGGACACATGATCACCCATTGGACAACATCATTAGAAACCCTTCTCGTTCAGTATCCACTCGTCGACAACTTGCAACTGATGCCTTATGGTGCTTCTTCAACTCCGTACTCTCTAAGATCGAACCAAAAGATGTCAAAAATGCCATGAATGAAGACAACTGGTTCAATGCCATGCAAGAAGAAATTCATGAGTTTGATCGACTTGATGTATGGGAATTAGTACCTGCTCCAGATTGTGCTATGATCATTGCTCTAAAGTGGATCTTCAAAGTGAAACTTGATGAGCATGGTGATGTTTTAAAGAACAAGGCTCGATTAGTTGCAAAAGGATATCATCAAGAGGAGGGTATTGACTTTGAAGAATCATTTGCTCCTGTTTCTTGTATCGAGGCAATCAGAATCTTCTTGGCTAATGCTGCAAGTAAGAACATGGTAGTCTATCAAATGGATGTAAAGGCGGCGTTTCTTTACGGAGATCTTAAAGAAGTCGTATACGTTAGCCAACCTGAAGGCTTTGTAAATCCAGAGCATCCTACTCACGTCTATCGTTTGAAGAAGGCTCATTACGGTTTAAAGCAAGCTCCAAGGGCATGGTATGATACGCTATCAAAGTTTCTTCTATCCAACTTGGATTCACAAAGGAGCAGTTGATCCGACATTGTTCACCAGGAAGTCAGGCAAACATTTAATTCACGTTCAAATATATGTTGATGATATTATCTTTGCCTCGACCGACCCCAATGAGTGTGACCGTTTTTCTATTGAAATGGGTTCTAAATTTCAAATGTCAATGATGGGACAAATGTTATTTTTCTTAGGATTACAAATTTCACAAAGTCCCGGAGGCATTTTTATAAATTAATCTAAATATGCAAATGAGATTTTAAAGAAATTTGGATTTGATTCTAGTGACCCTGTTGACACTCCCATGATAGAGCGTACTAAACTAGATGAGGACCACTCAGGGATCATGGTAGACCAAACGAAATATCGTAGTATGATTGGATCCTTGATGTACCTCACAGCTAGTAGACCAGCACATCTTGTTATTTCGCGTTTGCATGTGTGCTAGATACAGGCTAAGCCTACCAAAAGCACCTTGAAGCGGTTAAGCGGGTCTTTCGGTATCTCCAAGGAACCATCAATATGGGACTTTGGTACCCAAAGGACACCGGTATGTCACTAACACCTATCACGGATGCCTTGATCATGCAGATGTCAAGATACACGTCGAAGTACGTCGGAGGTTCTTAGTTTTGGGTGATAAGCTTGTGAGCTGGTCGTCAAAGAAGCAAATGAGTACTTCTATTTCCTCTACAGAGGTGAATACATAGCCATGTCATCTTGTTGTGCTCAAATCCTTTGGATGAGATCCCAATTATCCGACTATGGCTTTGAATTCAACAAAATCCTCATCTTGTGATAATAAAAGTGCTATTGCTCTCTCATGCAACAACGCTCAACACTCAAGAGCAAAGCACATCGACATTCGACATCATTTCATCGGGGAGCAAGTAGAGAACGGTGTGGTGGAACTCTATACTTTGTGAGGACCGAATACCGTTAGCGCGCATCTTCACCAAAGCTCTTCCTAGAGAACGCTTTGAGTTTATCCTTCCACGACTTGGTCTTAAGAGCCTACAACCGGAAATACTTAAACTTCTTCAAGAGGAAGAAGAGGAGTAAAAGGTTTTCCTTCATCTATCTCTTGTAAATATCTATTCGAAAAGCAAAATACAAAATTGCAAAACCTTCAAAAAGCAAAGAGAAAAATATAAAACTTTCAAAAACCCATAAAAATTAGAAAATCTTGAAAAATTCCAAAAAATATTGTTATATTGTCATGTTTTTCCTTGTTCGATATCATCTACGGACTTTGTGTTGACTTTCAAAGAATGTCACAGGTCTTTAGATGTTCTTCGAATGTACATAAGTTCGTTTCCTAAAAAAAATGAGGCGGAGAAAAATGGTGGCTTATTGTCATTTCAGGCAGTAACCCGTTTTAAAAGTAAAGAACAGAGCCATGCTTTATCTTAATTTTTTCAAATCTCATGCCTGACTTAAACCAAATGTTTGTCATCAAAAAGACAAATGTTTTCTTCCAAATATTTTTCCATCTAATGATTCTTCTGAAAAATATTTGCCATCTAATGAAAACTAAATTGCTTTAAAATACTCGTACTCTATTGTTCGTGTAAATCATTTGTGCTTATCATCTGTCAAAATCTGTATCTCTCAATCAACAATTTCATTGATTGGGGGAGAATGATTTTATTCGAATTAAAAAGTGTATTTTGAAAGGTCATTTTTCAAACAATTGGCACGTAAATGAGCAAGGGTTATTGTTGAAAAATCAAAAAAGAATAATGTTTTATACATTTGATTCAAAACATTTGCTAATGTTATGTTTTCAAAAGACAATCCTGCATGTTTAATCAATGGTGTTTAAAGTCTGAAAATCTGATCCTTATCGCTAAAAAGTTTTTTCAAAAGCAAGTCACTATTCTCCTCAAAAGCTCTCAAAATTTAATTTAAATCAATAGAGATCACAAATCTCAAAGGATGTGAGAATTGTGATCGGGGGAGAATTTGTGATTTAAATTGATTTAAACTGATAACTTGATAATTGGTTTTATAAGTGTTTAGCAAGCTTTCCTCTCCACATGTGCCAAACGATTTCAAATTTTCCATGCACATGTTGAGGGGGAGCATCTATTTTAAACCACAAAGATTTGAAATAGGATAAATTTATTTCAGTGTGTAGTTTTTTCCTAATATGTGCAAAACATTTTCAAATTTCTATGCACATATTGAGGGGGAGCAACTATTTTGAAAACCACATTCTTTATATAACTACTCTTAGATGCAAGCCAATCCCTCAAAGATGAAAATTATTTCTATTACAAAATGATGATTGATGCACATGTTGAGGGGAAGCTCTTGTTCTAAAAATATCAAAACAATTCTGGTACAAAATGCTTTGATAATATATCACAAGTATCTGGATTGATTTTCAAATGGTTTTCAATTGGTTCCAATGGCGATGAACAATACCAAATAGACCGACCAACTTTACTTTATGTATGGTGATATAAGGATGATAAGGTTAGGTATTTTTCCCATGATCCGCCGTAACCGGGGGATCTACCTAGGGACAATCCACTAGATAGTGTAGAAGTCCTTAGGTATGATGAAAAAAGAGAAATGTGAGATATGGGAAGAGTTCTGACAGAGACTGAGCTAGTACTGGAATAAACCCAACAAGGTTCTAGTTATGAAGTCTCGGTAAGCACAAGGGGTTGAAGAATGAAAAAGAATTAAATGAAAAAAGGGGTGAAAAGAAATAGCCCTCCATTTATTCAACCTTAGGCGTAAAACCGGTTCAATTCATATACTACTGGTGGTTACCTAGGTAACATCGGTATTGAAGACAAGACGTCATGGACCCAAAGGACGATGCACTTCAACTTCCCAAACCACTCAAGTTCCTCTTAAAAGGACTTGTTTCATTCTCACGGGAACCGACATTATCTATCGACTTTCTCTTAGAGTTTGTTGATATTGAAGAAGGAGACCCTCTCCCTAGTCTCCCGCATAGGAACCAAATATGCACAATTGAGTCTAGAGCCACGAGATCATCAATTAAATCTCCTTAGGACATTTCAATGAAGACTCTCTGTTTCACACAATGTAGAGATTATATCTTATGAGTCCTACGCATTATCCTTATGGTATTGCCAGAACATCTGAGTGATATGCTAACATATTCACAATGATGATGGAAAGCCTTCTGGAGCCAAGGTAAGTATTTATAAGACTCAAAATTATTTAAATACTTATAAACTTTGTTAGTTTATTTATTGTATTTATAAACTCTTAATATATCATGTAATCAAGTAATCAACTGTTTTACGTATTTGTGCACTACAACACTAGGAGCTTCATGTGAGGGGTTTCATTTGGGTAAAACGATCAAACGAAGTTGCGGATTTCATTTTAATTAAAGTGTCCTAGCGCCTCGAACGTTTACTACATGACCTCTGAATTGTGATGGCCCGAACGGTAGTAATGATATAAACTAAACATGTTTCACATACTAAACCTGTTCTATAAAACAATTCAAACAACCATGGAGTACATCATGATCAATATAAGGAGTTATATATAGACACGTTTATGCTTTCGCATCATTATTCCATAATCTAAGACACAAAACGATATTCTAGGTTGCTCGTAGAGGTTCTCACGGCATATCCATCTTCCTCCCTATACATTTGCTATCATTTACTTTGAGGTGAGTTCATAGCCCTATTTTCTATTACTTAATTGTTTTACAAACCTTGGGGGAATACATGTTATTTTTAAACCGAACACATTGCTTTGAAACTATATGTTTATCTGAACTAAATGTTTATTTATGTTAAGTAACAGTATTGCCATACGTGAATCGCATTTATATAATTATGTGCATACATAATTGTATCAAACCAAAGCGGGCTCAAGTATCACATACTTGAGGCAGCCGTAGCAAACAAAAGCGGGCTCAAGTATCATATACTCGAGGCAGCCGTATCAAACAAAAGCGGGCTCAAATATCATATACTTGAGGCAGCCGTATCAAACAAAAGCGGGCTCAAGTATCATATACTTGAGGCAGCCGTAACAAACAAAAGCGGGCTCAAGTATCAGATACTTGAGGCAGCCGTATCAAGCAAAAGCGGGCTCAAGTATCACGTGTATTGAGGCAGCCGATTAAACAAAAGCGGCTCAAGTATCACGTATTGAGGCAGCCGTGTCAAACAAAAGCGGGCTCAAGTATCACGTACTTGAGGCAGCCGTACCAAACAATATATACTGTTTTGTTTTCAAACCATTGGTGTGAGTCTAATTAACTCACACTACCAACATAATGTGTTGAACCATCAAACAAACTTTATGAATTTCACTCAACCTTTGTGTTGACAGTTTTAAGCATGTATTTCAGGTCCATAATGTCGGAAGCTGGCACATAAGAGCAAGGACTAGATCAAGAAGGCTATAAATATTTTATCATTCACAAAACATCAAAGACTTTATATTGATGTATTTTGTAAACAATGTAACCAACTGGGACCTATTTTGTAAAATCTGTTATATTTGAATAATTTGAATGATAAATCCTTTTTAAAATGACTCCTTTAGAGATCGTTTTCTATTATTTTGACTGTTGTGCCGTCGAGTAACACCCAGTTTGAATTCCGCTGCGTATCACAAAATTGGGAAGTGTTACACATTGGTATCAGAGCCATGGTTATAGAGAAACGGGTCTAAACTGAGACCTATAGTATAACTATTTTTACAAACAAAAACATTTTATAGCCTTTCGTTCTCCGTGCCTTCCATCCTCCAGACGATTATGTGACTTCTAGGTAGTTTATGCTACACAAACATATTAGTGTATTGATATATAAACTCGACATATTTTCAATCATTTTAGCTAAACGATAGACTAAACATATCCGCTGCATGCCTATTCTAAGGCATTACGCACAATCATATTTTCCCAATCATGTATCTACTGCAGCATTTTAGATTATTTAAACTTATCCAAGACATCTGTAAATCGACATAATGGTCTTTCCTACTTCCCGATATTGTGAGATACAATGGTCTCATCTTATTTTTCAAGACACTCGAGATACAGTGGTCTCTGTTACACTCTCAGACACTGTAAATCCTACAGTGGTCTCTATTACATTCTCAAACGCTGTAAATCCTACAGTGGTCTCTATTACATTCTTAGACACTGTAAATCCTATAGTGGTCTCAATTACATCCTCAGACACTGTAAATGAAGCAATTAACTCATTTATTCCTTAGACATTGTGAGTTACACAATGATTTCTCCATCATTTCTCAAGACATTGTGAGTACACAATGACCTCTCCATCATTTCTCAAGACATTGTGAGTTACACAATGACCTCTCCATCATTTCTCAAGACATTGTGAGTTACACAATGATCTCTCCATCATTTCTCAAGACATTGTGAGTCACACAATGATCTCTCCATCATTTCTCAAGACATTGTGAGTTACACAATGGTCTAATTTACTTCACAGTATCATGTTTCTTTCAAACACTAGTAGACATAAACACTATACGATGTAGCATTCATCCTGAAACCACCTAAGACATGATAAACTTTGGAAATGGTTTGGATAACCACTTGCCACTATCAAGACTTTCCTACAAATGACAATTAGCACATCATTATAAACCATTTCACATCAACAAACATCTTAAACCTTTAGATTATCAACTTAAGCCACCACCAAAAACATAAAATGCTACATAACACATTCTATGACCAGAAACTTAAGAACGCAAAGATTAAAATTCGGCGCATATACCCACATTTTCCTATACAATTCAACATCGTATAACACACACTGAATTCCGGGACGGAATTTCCATTAAGGTGGTGAGACTGTAACAACCCGCATTTTCAGGTTACTTTTCATTTAATAAAAAAAATTACTATTCACTTTTACTATTCACTTTTCACTATTCATTCGTAAAAATTTTATTTCACATTTTCGTAAGTTAATTTATTATTTTAGTAATAACCCGAGAGTTTGACAATCGTTAGATCATCTTCGCAAAAGTTATTAAAAAACATCGTCTTAAAGTTTCGTTTTGGTCGGAGCACCATTTAAACATCCCGCGCATAACGAAAACCAACTCGACAATTTTCCCTCACATCAGATTAATTTTAGATCAACATAATCAATTATAGAATTTTTTATGATTTCATTTAAATGTTACCGAATTAAACCCTGAGCCGTGACGAAACTAAAACTTACGTTTTAAACAATTCTACTTAGACCCAGGCTTAACCATTCCTGCACTGTATTTTCTAAGATGTTTAGAAACTTTTACATTTTCGGAAAAGTCAAACATATTTCCCTCCTCCTTTGACCATAAAGTAATTAACCCGTACGTTCTACATTTTTTGCTTAAATCGCGTAACTTTTAGACTTCCGAATAACTGTTGTTATCCCACGTATAACGAAAACCACATTTTGACATCTCATATCACTTATAGACTAATTTTAGTCTACTTTAAATAAAAATCACGGTCATTTCCCAAATCTCGTTCTTTCTCGATAAATTGCATTTTCACGTATTTAGCCTACGTTTCCAGTTTTAATAGCTTACGCCGAACCCATTAAATTATCACTCATTTTTTATAAGATAATAATGAGTATATTGATGAGTTTAATCATTCCTATAAGTTTCATATTTTACTACGACACCCGTTATACGGTTCATGAATTAAATACTTACCGTTAGCGATTACCGACCAAACCACACCCAGAAGGTAAGATAAATGTTCAAAGCTCTTAACCTCCTCATTTTAGCCTTAGGTGGCATTTTTGATGTGTCATCAAGCATGGTGTCTTGATCATGACCATTGATTCTTTAGATCTTTACACTTGTAAACTTAACCATGGTTAAATTCTAACCTAATATATAGTTGTTAGGTCACAAGGTTTACCACACAAGCTTATAAGAAAGAGATAAGGCGATTGAACAAGTAAAACCCACACACACACGATATACTATAGACGGTTAGGCGTAGAGTATGTAGTGAAAGGAATAACTTGAACAACCAACCCTCAAGTGAGGGTTTACATAAGGTATTTATAGGAGGGAAGCTAGGGCAACACTCCTAGTTTCCTTCCTTTCACCTATATGGCCGGCCTAAGCTCATGGGCCTTCTACATAAGCTTAAGGCTAATAACAAACATAAAGGCCATAATAAGCTAACTATTACATATGAGTAACTAACACTTGAATAAGGTTTAGGAGTGATTCCAACAATCTCCTCCTCAAGTGTTATTACATATGAGTAACAAACACTCAAGTGTTGGTGATGAAAAACGGTGAAGGCGCTGATATAATAGTAGCTTTGACGTCGCCCGACATTCTTTCTTGTGAGAAGAATTGCCTTGATTTGAACAATCTCCCAAAGTGTAGAGATAGTTTACTTTGAACAGCTTATGCTTTGACGTCTCTTTAACTTTGTTCTTTGATCATTGTTCTTGTGATGAAAGAAATAGTATGTTGTTGTCGCATCAATGTCTCCTCAGTCTGCTTCATGCTCCAGGTCTCCACGTCATTCTTCAACATGCTCACACGCTCTTTGACGTTGGAATTCAAGATCGATGGAGTTCTTTAAGTCTTTAACTTTGTAGATTCTCTGTATTGACAAAGAATCATTCTAACTGTTGTGTTGCTTTTGGATAGAACTTCCATTAGTGATGATACTGGCATGAGCATGAGAAGAATCTCGCACGATCATTCCGCCTCCGAGCTTCCATAAGAAGAAAACATTTAAAACGGTTAGTAATAAGCGGATTCCGGCACTTACAAGTTTGAACTTCGAGAGTGTTAACAACATAGTGTGAAAACAGAACTCTAGTCTTACAAAGGCCGCTCCTGAATCTGAGTCCCACAAGTGAGATAACACGATAAAATCAAGTACACCTACGATTCGGAGGAGTCAGCTGAGGTACATCAAGCATCACCTCACGATCAGACCGCTTGAGACCACTAAGTACAATCCACTGGGAGTTGCCGGGTTTAATTGCCACTGTTTGATGTTGACCCCGCAGAGTTTCCATTCAATCAATGAGGATCACAAATGTAAACCTCTCATAAATGTTCTCGCATAGATTGCTAAGATCCGGGAAGGACTCGACAATGCACCACCAAATTCTTATTGTTGAATATCAAGTGATGAAATGTCAAGTGTACCTAAGAGATCTTTTGATGAATCTCGTGGCTCTAGACTCAATAGCACATTTTGGTTTTCCTCCGAGCGGAGATTGTGAGAGGGTCTCCTTCTTCAATACCAGAATCTCTAAGAGAAAGTCGATAGTTTACTTAGGTTCCCTGTGAGAATGAAACAAGCTTCTAAGAGAAACTGAGTGGATAAGAAGGTTTAGTGCATCCGTCACTAGGTCCATGACGACTTTTAATCTTCAATACCGCGCTACTAAGTGACAACCAGAGTATATGAATTGAACCCGTGGTTCCGCCTCTAAGTTGAATAACCGAGGGCTATTTCTTTTCACCCTTTTCTTTGCATTTCTTTTAATTATTCAACTCCTTCTTTCTCCGATTCTCATTTTCTCCTTTTTTAATCATACCTAAGGACTTCTAAATACTAACTATTAGTGGTGTCCTTGGGTAGATCCATCCTCGCTCTGGATCATAGGACTGTTATTCCTAACCTTAGTCACCTTATAACTCCATGACTAACCTATGTTGCCATAAAACCACTATTGTGAAAAATCTCTCAAGTGTTTATGAATGAAAAACATTTTAGTACCAATGTTGAGATAAGATTTTGCATAATATACCCTCCACATGTGCTTAAGAGTTTTAACGTTAAATGCACATGAGGAAAGAGCGCCACTTTTGAATTGATTAATCCAAGATAGACATCCCCGCCGAGACACGATTACGTTGGCATAGTTAAAGAGTTGCATTGTCAGCTTTTAGGTGACAACTGGCTCTAATAACTACCTTGAAGGTGTAGACAATCCTCGAAAGGTTGTCAAACCCGTCAGAGTTCATGTCTACCAAGAGTTTTTCGAATGGTACATTCTATTCAGACAAGTCCTCATGAGACGCTTACATCACTAGCGAACTAGCTTGAAATTATTACCCATCCCGGACAAGTCTTGTCGAGTTACTAACAGCTTGATCTCGCCAATTCATGAGTTAAGTCTATAGCACAAAGATTCATTTGCATTTACACAACATATTTCTTATCACGTATTTTCTCCCCCTCAAAAATGGCATATGTGATATTATTTTTGAAAAGTTGAGAATAAATATGACCATTTCGAGTGTTGCGGGAAGAATGACCATCGTGAACAATTTTTGAACAAAGTTTTAATTCAAGTACTCCCTCAAAGTGGGATATAAACGGTTGAGGTTTTGAAAATCATAAGGGAAAGTACTTGTTCTTTTGAGCAAAAACTTGAAAAGTGAAAGGTTTGATAGGTTTTACTCATAAGTAAGAAGCTTTCGCCTCTTTATAAGGATTGTGGCAATCAAGCGCACTCCGGGTCCTTTATTTACAAGTACGGGTTGTACCCGTTATGTGTGCACGCTTCAAGCATAATCAATCAAACATCCAAAATTATATGGAAGAAGCAACGCGGGTACCGGAAGTGTGATGTTCCCTGAGTGTGCATGTATGCCTCAAAGCCGGCTATGTTAATCCCGGTCGACCACCGACATAACTCTCCAATCGCCTCGAATCATCCCTTCAAACAACCGCTCATCAATCATTGTGATGATCCATCTCACATCCCTCCTTTCCCTGAGAATTCCAAAGGCTAGGAGAGACCCAATTTTCTCGGGCGATATCCTTCAACTCGTATGCCATTCCATCCCTAACCAGCCTTCAAAGTATGATCCCCTAACTTGTGGAGTTCTACACGCCATTAAGCAGCTTTGAAGTTCACTACGTAAAACAACCGAAGGTTTCGAATGAGTGTATATTGAGATAGCCGGTTGATATCTGAAGATCAAGCTTGGAGGAGTGAAGTGGACACGACGACTCCGATAAGATTCAAAACCCTAGAGATCTTCTACACGCTCTTGATGACAATGCGCCTTATGAAGATGAGAAGTGACTTGATAAATTCTTACAATTTGAGAATTGTCTCATGCACCGCATTTTGGCAAGGTACATGTCTTCGATGTCATTGAGTGACAAATTCTCAAAGTCTCTTCAGAGAAAGCATAGTCCCGTTCATCTTGTCGCTTGACTACGATCTTCTTTAGGAATGTGTAGTCCCACTTAGACGAAAGGTCAACGTGTGTGATGGCAACGATATCCTTAGAACTATACACGATGTTGAGACTTCAATCCCATGCCTTCGTAGTAGATTCGCGGTGTTCTGGCCGTGATGAATCCCATACAATGCATCTCGGTCGTATGCTTCCATCGCTGTTGGAGAACAAGTGATTGGCATGTTCCTCAATGGCTATGCAAATTTTGTAGACAACCACTGGAATGGAAGTGTCAACGATGTAGCGATTTTCTTGAATCATCGCCACCGTAGAAGAAAACGTC
Organism: Chrysanthemum makinoi; assembly: GCA_910596185.1. NCBI lineage: Eukaryota > Viridiplantae > Streptophyta > Magnoliopsida > Asterales > Asteraceae > Chrysanthemum > Chrysanthemum makinoi. The sequence goes on along the minus strand of OU343224.1, from coordinate 110,757,651 downwards.
TTTGTTGAAGAAATATCCAAAGGAATTCTTGGTTCAGCTGGTTGGCCAATTTTTGGTAGAGGTTTGGTCCAATCGGTGTAGTATGGAGGGTTGTCCGTGTGTGAAGTCAATGTTTGCTTCCGGGTTGAGCCAATCCATGTTGTTAGACATAGCTCGAGCAATGTTTATAAGGTGATATTCGACCTCGAGGGCACTTCTCAGAGTCGTTTTAGAAGTTGAAACGCTTCATTCTTTTGATTCGCCTCAGATTTTGCCATTTTCTTTCACATGGAACTTTTCTTGCAGAATTTTGCATGCTCCAATGTAGAACCGCCTACCAAATTTGACCTTCTTCGTGGTAGGGAGTGTTGTTAACAAGAGTAGCAAACCATTCAAATTCCTTTGTTTTATCGTTATCTAGCCATGATACGACTAATGTCCGAGGCGTCTTTCTTCTTCTTCTTTTTCGGAAGGCCTAGATGATGATTCCGGGTTTCAACTTGTCGGGAGAGGTGGGTTGTTGTAGGGCTCAAGGACCTTCTTCATCGCCACCACCTGATACTCAAAGTGATCATCGGTTTTCTCGAGTCAGGTGGTAACTCGGAATCGCCCCGAGGTTTTCCGCAGAGAAGAACAGGAGGAGATTTTTGTTGAAAGGAGGCCAGGAGGAGGTTGCATCAAAGAAGATTCACCGCATCGCTCGACGCTTAGGTGCAGAGTATTTATACTTATCCTTGTCTTCATCGCCTCTAGGACGCTTAGATTTTTCAGCCTTCATCTACAAGCTTTGAAGTAGTCCAAAGAATGCTTGAAACAATTTCCTTTCATTGAACATTGATGATCGTAACGACATTTGTGTTACAAGCTTAGCCACCAATTCATTATTAGTGAAAACTACCGGATCGGTTGGATTGATTGTGACGTTAATGGTGTTGATCGAATAGTTTGCTTGGCGACCGCGAAGATTTGGATAAATTTGTTTGGTGTAACCTTCTTTGTGACTTTAGGAACGCTCTCTAGAAGGTACTTTTTCGTGTATCCTTCGATCATTTCGCTCAGTTCCTTGACGGTGATTTTTCATGAATTTCAACAAACTTCCTTTCTCCTCTTGCATCTTTTCATTCTCATACAGATGTTGTATGTGATCAAAGAAAGAAATTCAACTTCTTGTTGAGCACGCCTTTCTTTCCTCGACTTGTTTGACAGCCTTTCACAATTCTTTTATGAGTCTGAGAAATCCAAGATCGAGGTGGCTTCTTCACGATCGGATGATGATTTTGTTGATCTTTTTGATGGTGGTGGTGAAGAGTGAGAAGACGAATCCGATGATGAAGAGATATGAGGAGACTCTGGATCCTTCGGAGGTTCAGTGGTTTCTTCCTTTGATCGGTGACTATCTAGAAGAAACGTATCATAATCAACATCTTTATCTTTTTCGACTCTCAGCCTTTTCGTTCCTCAAACTCATATTCGATAGTATCCTCCCACAAGCTTTGTTGTTGCACAAGAGTGGGGTGGCACCATCCCTTATCGGGTTGATTAACCGCATCGAGATGGTTCGAGTGGCAGCACCACTTGATCCTCCGACCACCCATTTGGTCTTTTAAATTCTTCAGCCTTTGTGTTGGTGTCTAAGGAATTTGATCGTCTTCTTGTATACATTTCCTGGCTCTTATCACTCTCCGAGCTTTCATCAAAAGGTACAAGTACAGGAGTCTTCCTTTTCTTTATCATTGAGGACTTGGAGGTTTTGGTACTGCAAGGATTGTCATCCTTGGCAAAGAGTAGGTAATCTCTTCATCTGTGTCAGTACTTCAGAGCTTCGCCCAAGCTTTTCTCGTGCTCAGTGGGAATAGGTTCAAGCTTCCTTTACGAACAACTTTTACGAGGAGGATTCCTTTGGGAAGCTTCCTATAAATATCAGATTTTGTGACACTTCCAAGACTGCTTCTTCTGGTCCTCCCGGAAAGGGTACCGTAAGATTTTTCATCAAGATGACCAACTTTGCCTTCTTTTACGCTAACCATACCTTTGTATGTTTCAAGCTTTTGATTTCGGTAGTCGGAAGGTGATCGTGCACATCACACTCGCTTCTTTGTTGACGATTCTTTGATTCTGACAGATAATATGGGTTCAGCCAATATGTCGTGATTATCTGGGTCATTGAGCCTCATGGGTATGTCAGGATGAAGTCCAAGTGCTCTCGATCAACAGCTTGGTGTATCCCATAGGGAATCTTGGAGCCAAGCTTCTTGTGAAATAGCATCATGTCCTCCCATATCATTGCTTCGATTTCAATGTCCTTCTTGCGATTAATCGACCGTAAAATTTTGCAGTTCCATGAGCTTGGGATGCTCATAGCCACCGCCACGCACTGCAGACTGATTTGGTGATGATCATGTAGAGTGTTCTCCATGGTTGAGGAATATTCTTCAGCTCTACGTGATAGTGCTTAGTAATGATTCCCAAAGCTTCATCATAACCAATATCTATCAAGAATTTCGTGGACTGCTCTCTTCAGTAGGGGTAGCAAAGAAGTCGGTTGGAACAATGTCCGGAATGATGAGAACAGCCCGTAAGTCAGCAGGAGTGATAGTGACTTGTTTGTGATTAAGTGTCACATTCATTGCACTTTGACCAGTTGATCCTCTCGCATAGAATCCTGAATTGTTGAATGTAGACCTCGAACTGCGGGCAGAGTGTGAGGAGCATGTTCGTAGGGATGATTCCCGAATATCCAACGAATGAGACAAGAAGATTCTGAAAGTACTGTGAGGGTGTCAAAGTCAACCCTAAGGTTGTTCTTCCAATCTTTCCTGATAACCCTTGGAAAGATATCGAATTGTAAGAACTCTGATGCATCCACATTCATTTGTTCACCATGTCGTGATCCAAATAACATTAGCCAAAAGAACCAACATATTGAAAGACATAGTGTTAGTCAAAGTAAGGTCTTATTGTCTAGTTATTGAATGTACAGGGTCAATGATTGTTACGAGTCCTAAGTCACTTGTATATTCAATAGTCCAATGACGTCGTGAAATGTTTCGCGAGTTAGTTAACTTTAAGTTTTAAAGTTTATGTTATCACTTATTGTTCACAAATATATCAAACGCTTAAGTTTATTAGTGACATTATTGGATTCGTGACGTTATGATAAGTTTATTAACAAGTTTGTACACGTAACAATTCATAATGAAGGTCAATCAAGGTATAGGCGTAGAATTGGCAAAGTTAAGCTTAAATGAATGACATACGCGTAGTCGAAAGCTTATGCGTAGGATCTTAACTTACGCGTAAGAAATGTTACGCGTAGGAATAGGGGACCTTATGCGAGAGCTTACGCCAGAGATGATTATACCTTACGCGTAAGGCTTACCTGTAAGAGTAGACCTTATGAGGTCATTGCTTACGCATATCCTTCACAGATACGCGAGTCCATTGTAGAACCTTACGCGTAATAGTTATGCGAGGATTTTTCTTACATAAATGACTACGCCAGGGTAATCCTTATGCGTAGATTCAAATGACCTTGATTCCATATTGAGCTTAGCAAGCCTGAAATAAATCACCAAATCATCAATATTAACACAAGAACCGTTTTAACAACAAATCATGGCATGATAACTCATTAAATATTTACGCCAGAAAGTCATACGCCAGGTCAAAACCCTAAGGGTTATGAATTACGCGTAACTTTTCTAACCATAGGATTTGCACCAAACTTCCTCGTAGTTCTAAGATGTTGTGTGAGTTTATAAACCAAGTATTAACATTTAGTTCGTGGAAGAATCAAAATACCCAAACTTTAGAAGCTTTAAACCCTAGTTCCTAATTCTCAATGAATTAGAGTTTCGGGTGGTTATAAGGCATGGATATCATCAATTCAACATCATGTAAGCCAAAACACAACCCAATCTTTTTGACCAAAACTCTTCACATTTGAAAATACCCAATTCGACTCAAGAACCCTAGTTTTCAAAATCACAATTCGTGTTTTCGGGTGGGTTTTGATGGTTAAATGTTATCATTTATGTATTAGGAACGTTTTGACACTATCCATTTAACCACAAACACATACATAATGATTGTGTGTTCACGCTATGAGAACACATAATCATTCGCCGTGAATAAAAGTTTTTAGCCGTAGGATTTACTAGAAATTCAAAACCTTAGCTTGTATTCAAGTTAAGATCATGAAAACACTTACAAACGATGATCTAAAGCACGGATTTCTTTGAAATGAATTCTAGGCGAGGATGTTTTTAAGTAGTAATAAATGTGAAGTAAAGTTAGGTAGGAGGTGTTTTATTTTAAAATAACTTTAAGATTTTGACAATTTTGGTCTCTCCAACCTTTTCTTTTTCAAACAAAACCATTTAACTTCCATTTTTGTTACCAAACGAAGATTTTTAAGAAAGAAACGTTGACCTACACTCCCCTTAATGACGAATGATGAAAGGTTATAATTTTAGTCCGAGGAGTGTCATTGAACCAGAAAACATTTACCACCATTGATAAAAGAAACAACCGGGATATGATAACATGCAAGTACATGATGTTTTGAACAGTAGCTATATTATTTCTCCCCCTCAACACTTGATCGAAAAAATACTGAATTTTGAAAGATTAGAGTGTTGACGGAAGAAACGTACTTGCTATGTTGAAAGAAAATTAGATTAGAAGAATATTTTTGTTGTTTTATCGGGTTTTATAATTTTGTATTTTGTTTTTGAAAAATTATTTACAAAATAGATTTTGGTGTTTGATGTTTTAAGACTGCTTTTAGAGGTCATCCAATTCCTCTTGAGAGTCAAACACCTCATACCAACGTGGACCAACTCATTAAACCTAGCGAGGCAAGGCTTTGGTGAGAAGATCTCGCCAATTGGTATTTCTGTGACCCACAAAATATAATTCAACATTCTGCTCCACGGATCCTTGATGAAATGATATCGGTTCGATGTGCTTTGATTTCGAAAGTGCAACCGAAAGTTGCACGATGATCGCAATGGCACTCCGATTGTCGCAAAGACATCGATTCGCACAAATACGTGAACCATAGTCTTTGAGTTGTGTTCTCATCCAGATGACTTGAGCACAACATGCGGTCATGGCTACATATTCGCTTTGCTTCGTTGAGGACAAGATGTACAATCCTCGCTTCTTCGATTGCCATGACACCGCTTATCACCAAGAAATTGTAAAGCTCCCTGAAGGCTTTTCCGTGAGTCTAAGCATCCCGCGTGTCACGGCCCCAAAAGCGATTAGTTCAAAACCGTAATCCTTCGGATACCGTGATCCCCAAGTTAATGGTTCCCTTTATGTATCTGAGGATTCTTTTAGCCTCAGAGAGGTGGGTTTCAGTTGGTCGCGACTGGTAACAAGAGCAAAGATATACCAGCAAAGATAATATCAGTCCCATGCTAGCTGTTAGATATACATGAGAGACCCAATAATACTACAGATTTTGTAGGGTCCACCATTTCCCATGTAAATCAGCGTCTAGCTTCTTGGTATGAGCCATTGGTGTGGCATAGGTGTCACATGTTTTCATTCCAAATTTGTTTAACAATTCAAGGCATATTTGGATCGACTCAAGAAAATACCACTCGTGGGTGATTGATGAACTTGCAGTCCGAGTAAGAACGTGAGTTCACCCATCATGGACATTTCAAAATTTTTCTTCATTAGTTTTGCAAAAGCGATTGAAAACTTTTTATGTGTAGACCAAAAATGATGTCATCCACGAAATTTGAACAATTAAGATATGTGCCCCGTGATATTGTATAAAAAGAGTTGGGTCAACCCAACCTTTGGTGAAATTATTAGCAATGAGGAAGGATGATAGCTTATCGTACATCATGCCCGGTGAGCTTGTTTGAGACCATACGAGCTTTGTTCTTGTAGACGACGGATTCGAAACTCAGATCAATGAATCCATCCGGTTGGCTCGACATAAACCGCTTCTTTGTTGTCCATTGAGAAACGCCATTTTGACATCCATCTGATAGACCGTCATATTCATATGAGCCGCGAACGCTAGAAATATCCAATGTTTCAAGACGAGCGACCGGAGCAAAAGATTCTTCAAAGTCTATTCTCCCTCGACGATAACCCTTAGCCACCAGACGGACTTATTTCTGATAACACTTTCCTTCAAAGATCCAATTTGTTTTTCCAAATCCATTTGAGACCAATGAGGTAGACCCCTGTTGGTCTTTCAACCAGCTTCCCTCTACTTCAAGACGCTTGAATTGGTTGAGTTCTTCTTGCATGGATTCAATCCAGCTTGTCTTTGTCATTGGCGCCTTTGATGTTTTTAGGTTCAGATTGGCAGACAGTGAGAGCATAAATGCAATGTTCACCATCTGAGTGAAGATGTTGTCTTGTTACGACTGTTGATTCGGTTGCCAATAATATTTTCCGAGGATGGTCTTTCGGCCCATCTATGTGTGGAGGGTTGATGTTGGTATACATTGTGCAGATTTTGAGGATTCAAATGGCTTGTTGAAGATTCCGCCACATCCGTGCAGCCTCATTAGCAAACGGTCTGAAGAACTCATTTGGATCAAAATCGCATGGGGGTACTACATTCAATATCATCACCGCTTCATCATTGTTGGAAGCGGTTTGTTCAACTGCAAGTGGTGGAGCAACGTGTAGGTGCACGCAACAATAGTTGTTGTCTAGCTGTGTATCGTATAAGAGTATTATGTCGTTGAGCAGCAGAAACATGGATACACCTCGAGCACGCTCATCAATATCGCCATCGAACAAATGGAGCAAATAACCTTTCCATTTGTTTGAACAGTAAGTCTGGGCTTTGTTAAGCTGATGATGGGGTTTGGGGAATTTTAAGCCGTTGTGTCCGGTTCCGTCCCATCTGCCGTATACTCGTCAAGCCATTTCCGTAAGTTCATCAAAATGAGCATGAATCGCTTCCATCACCCGCTTTGTACGACGATTCCAGATTCGAAACCTTTTGAATTATCACAAGATCCGATAAAGATTCCAATGTCACCTTTGGCTTTGAGCTTTCCAAAGTCATCACGATCATTATTCGGATAGCAAAGAGATCCAAATACATGAAAGTGTATTAGATTCGGTTTTCTCATGGACAAGCCCAAAAGGTGTTTTTTTTGTTATGGCTTTTGTGTCATCAAAGAACGGTGAGCTGGTAGCATGCAAGATGATACAGAACTATTTCCTTTCATAAGTAATCCTGGAAGTTTAGCATTGATTAACATTGTTTTGCAGCCCACTAATGTTCGCTCGCCTTTCGACAACCCGCTTTGTTCCGTCGCAGTACGCGTGCAATAGATGTCTGATGCTGAATTCCCACTTTCTCATAGAATTCACGAAGAGTTTGATTAACAAATTCAAGGCTCTATCCTGCTCGATTAGTCTAACTTGTTTCGTAGTGAACTTGTATTTTCGTGAGAAAGGTGATGATCATCTGTGGAGCTTGATCTTTGCTTCTAATAAAGTAGACCCAAGTCCAAATGCGGAATAGTCATCAACAATTACTAAGATGTAGCGCTTGCCATTGATCGCTTGCACGCCAAAGCATCGGCCACACAAATCCATGTGAAGAAGATGAAGCACATGCGAGAGCTTGTTCCACCTTTGAAGGAAAATGAGCACGACGCTTTTGCCCTTGTTCACAAGCCGAGCAAAGGTGATCTTTAGAATACCAAAACCGGGAGTCCTTCAACTAGTTTGTGTCGAAAGCAAGGTTGGTGATGGTTGAAAGTTTAAATGTGAGAGACGACTCGGTGCTATAGCCGTGGACTTTGTTGATGTTGCCTTTGAAAGTAAACAGATGGGAGATGAAGCAACCATGTCTTTCATTGAGATAGTGTAGAGATAAGTGCTATAAGAATCCCTGGTCGATCACTTAATGAACATAACTCTCCAATCGCTGCCCTGAATCTCCTTTGAAACAACCGCTCATCAATCATTGTGATGATCCATCCTCACATCCTTCCTTTCCCGAGAATTCCTAAAGGCTTAGGAGACCCAATTTTCTGGCGTATATCCTTCAACCTGTATGCCATTCCATCCCTAACCAGCTTCAAAGTATGATCCCCGAACTTGTGGAGTTCGCTACACGCCATTAAGCAGTTTCTTTGAAGTTCACTACGGTAAACAACGCCGAAAGGTTTGTTGATGAGTGTATATTGAGATAGCCGGTTGATATCGGGAAGATCAAGCTTTGGAGGAGTGAAGTTGACACGCGTCTGATAAGATTCAACAGCAAGCTGGAGATCTTCTACACGTTCCTTGATGACATGCGTCTTATGAAGATGAGAAGTGACTTGATAAATTCTTGCGTATTTCAGCTTGAGAATTGTCTCATGCGACCCTCAGATTTCTTTGGCAAGGTACATGTCTTCATGTCATTGAGAGACAATTCTCAAAGTCACTTCAAGAAAGCATAGTCCCGCTCATCTTGTCGTTTGACTACGATCTTCTTTAGGAATGTGTAGTCCCACTTAGACTAAAGGTCAACGGTCTGATGGCAACGATATCCTTAGAACTATACACAGATGTTGAGACTTCAACCCTGACGCTTCTGTAGTAGATTCGTCGGTGTTCTCATTCCAGCTGATGAATCCCATACAATGCATCTCGGTCAGATGCTTCCACTTGTTGGAGAACAAGTGATTGGCATGTTCCTCAATGGCTATGCAAATTTGAGTAGAATGACGGGAATGGAAGTGTCAACGATGTAGCGCATTTTCTTGAATCATCGCCACCGTGTAGAAGAAAATCCAAGTCTTTGTTGAAGAAATATCGGAAAGGAACCTTGGTTCAGCGGTTGGCCAATTGTTGGTAGAGGTTTGGTCCAATCGGTGTAGTATGGAGGGTTGTCCCTTTGTGTGAAGTCAATGTTTGCTTCCCGGTTGAGCCAATCCATGTTGTTAGACATAGCTCGAGCAATGTTTTCAAGGTGATATTCGACCTCGAGGGAACTTTCAGAGCTGTCTTTTAGAAGTTGAAACGCTTCATTCTTGATTCGCTTCAAAATGTGATTTTGTCATTTTCTTCACATGGAACTTTTCTTGCAGAATTTTAGCATGCTCCAATTTAGAATCGTCTACCAAATTCTGACCTTCTTCTCGTGGTAAGGAGTGTTGTTAATAAGAGTAGCAAACCATTCAAATTCCTCTGCTTTATCGCCATCTAGCCATGATACGACGTCAGCCACTGAGGCGTCTTCTTCTTCTTCTTTTTCAAGGCCTAGATGATGATTCTGGCTTCAACTTGTTTGGGAGAGGTGGGTTGTTGTAGGGGCTCAAGGACCTCTTCATCGTCACCACCCATATACTCAAAGTGATCATCGGTTTTCTCGAGTCAGTGGGTGGTAACTCGAATCATCCCCGAGGTTTTCCAAGAGAAGAACGAGGAGAGATTTTGTTGAGCAGAGGACGCTGGGGAGGAGGTTGCATCAAAGAAGATTCACCGCATCTGCTCGACGCTTAGGTGCGTAGTCTTTATCCTTATCCTTGTCTTCATCGCCTCTAGGACGCTTAGACTTTCGCTTCGAATCTACAAGCTTGAAGTTGGTAGTCCAAAGAATGCTTGAAACAATTTTGCTTCTTCGAATTGAACATTGATGATCGTAACGACATTTTGTACAAGCTTGGCCACCAATTCATTAACTGAGAAAACTACCGGATCGGTTGGATTGATTGTGACGGTTAATGGTGTTGATCGAATAGTTTGCTTGGCGATCTGCATAAGATTTGATAAAGTTGTTTGGTGAACACTCCTTTGTGACTTTAGGAACGCTTCTCCTAAGGTACTTTTTCGTGTAGCCTTCGATCATTTCGCTCAGTTCCTCTTGACGGTGATTTTTCATGAATTCCTGAACAAACTTCCTTTCTCCTTGCATCTTTTCATTCTCGCCATACAGATGTTGTATGTGATCAAAGAAAGAAATTCAACTTCTTGTTGAGCACGTCTTTCTTTCTGACTTGTTTGACAGCTTTCACAATTCTTTTATGATTCTGAGAAATCCAAGATCGAGGTGGCTTCTTCACCGATTGGATGATGATTTTGTTGATCTTTTGATGGTGGTGGTGAAGAGTGAGAAGACGAATCTGATGATGAAGAGATATGAGGAGACTCTCGATCCTTCGGAGGTTCAGAGGTTTCTTCCTTTGATCGTGCAGGACTATCTAGAAGAAACATATCATAATCAACATCTTTATCTTTTCGGACTTCTCAGTTTCCGGTTCCTCAAACTCATATTCGATAGTATCCTCCACAAGCTTTTGTTGTTGCACAAGAGTGGTGGCACCAGCTCCCTTATCGGGTTGATTAACCGCATCAAGAGATGGTTCAGAGTGGGCAGCACCACTTGATCCTCCGGGACCACCCATTTGGTGTTTAGCAAAATTCCTTTGTGTTGGTGTCTAAGGAATTTGATCGCCTTCTTGTATACATTTTCCGGTGGCTCTTTATCACTCTCCGAGCTTTCATCATAAGGTACAAGTACAGGAGTCTTCCTTTTTCTTTATCACTTGAGGACTTGGAGGTTTGGTATCAAGGATTGTCATCCTTTTGCGCTTCAGAGTAGGTAATCTCTTCATCCGGTCACACCTTCAGAGCTTTCGCCCACAAGCTTTGCTCGTGTGTGGAATAGGTTCAGCTTCCTTACGGAACAACAACTTTACGAGGATCCTTTGGGAAGCTTCCTATAAATATCTGACTTGTTTGCATCTCCTCTTCTCGTCCTCCCGGTAGGTGTACCGTAAGATTTTTCATCAAGATGACCAACTTTGCCTTCTTTTACGACTAACCGATACCTTTTATATGTTTCAAGCTTTTGATTTCGCTGTCGGAAGGTGATCGGTAATGCATACCGCTGTTTCTTTGTTGACAATTCTTTGATTCCGACAGATAATATGGGTTCATCAATATGTCGTGATTATCCGGTCATTGAGCCTCATGGGATGTCGTGATGAAGTCCAAGTGCTCTCTCGGATCAACAGCTTTGGTGTATCTGACATAGGGAATCTTGGAGCCAAGCTTCTTGTGAAATAGCATCATGTCCTCCCATATCAGTGCTTCGATTTCAGTGTCCTTCTTGTTGATTAATCCATAAAAATTTGCAGCTCCATGAGCTTGGGATGCTAGCATACCCGCCACTACCAGAGACCGACATTTGGTGATGATCATGTAGAGTGTTATCCATGGTTGAGGAATATTCTTCAGCTCTACGTGAGAGTGCTTAGTAATGATTCCTTAAGCTTCATCATAACCAATATCTATCAAGAATTTCAGGATGCTCTTCAGAGGGTAGCAAATAAGTCGGTTGGAACAATGTCCGAAGATGAGAACAACCCGTAAGTCGCCAGGAGTGATAGTGACTTGTTTGTGATTAAGTGTCACATTCACTCGCGACTTTGACCAGGATCCTCTCGCATAGAATCCTGAATTGTAGAATGTAGACCTCTCGAACTGCGGGCAGCAGTGTGAGAGCATGTTCTCGGTAGGGATGATTCCGAGAATATCCATCGCAATGAGACAAGAAGATTCTGAGCATGTGAGGGTGTCAAAGTCAACCCTAAGGTTGTTCTTTCCAATCTTTCTTGGATAACCCTTTGGAAAGATATCAGCAATTGTAAGAACTTCTGATGCATCTACATTCATTTGTTCACCATGTCGCGGATTCAAATAACATTAGCCAAAAGAACCAACATATCGAAAGACATAGTGTTAGTCAACATAAGGTCTTATTGTCTAGTTATTGAATGTACAGTGTCAATGATTGTTACGAGTCCTAAGTCACTTGTTTGTTCAATAGTCCAATGACATCATGAAATGTTTCGTGAGTTAGTTAACTTTAAGTTTTAAAGTTTATGTTATCACTTATTGTTCACAACATATCAAACGTTTAAGTTTATTAGAGACATTATTGGATTCGTGACGCTATGATAAGTTTATTAACAAGTTTGTACACGTAACAATTCATAATGAAGGTCAATCAAGGCATAGGCGTAGAATTGGCAAAGTTAAGCTGAAACAAGTAATGACATACGCGAGACTAAAGCTTATGCGTAGAGGATCTTAACTTACGGGTAAGAAATGTTACGCGTAGGAAAAGGGGACCTTATGCGTAGAGCTTACGCGTAGGCGTATTTATACCTTACGCGAAGGCTTACTCGTAAGAGTAGACCTTATGTGTAGAGGTCATCGTTTACGCATATCCTTCACAGGATACGCGTAGTCCCATTGTAGAACCTTACGCGTAATAGTTATGCGTAGGATTTTTCTTACGCATAACTGACTACGCGTAGGGTAATCCTTATGCGTAGAGATTCAAATGACCTTGATTCTGAATATTGAGCGTAGCAAGCCTGAAATAAATTCACCAAATCATCAATATTAACACAAGAATTCATTTTAACAACAAATCGTGGCATGATAACTCATTAAATATTTACGCGTAGAAAGTCATACGCGTAGGTCAAAACCCTAAGGGTTATGAATTACGCGTAAGTTTTCCAACCATAGGATTTGCACCAAACTTATTCTGGTAGTTCTAAGATGTTGTGTGAGTTTATAAACCAAGTATTAACATTTAGTTCGTGAAGAATCAAAAATACCCAAACTTTAGAGCTTTAAACCCTAGTTCCTAATTCTGAATCAATTAGAGTTTCTGGGTGGTTATAAGGCATGGATATCATCAATTCAACATCATGTAAGCAAACACACAACAATCTTTTTGACCAAAACTCTTCACATTTGAAAATACCCAATTCGACTCAAGAACCCTAGTTTTCAAAATCATCAATTCGTGTTTCTTGGTGGGTTTTGATGGTTAAAATGTTATCATTTATGTATTAGGAACGTTTTGACACTATCCATTTAACCACAAACACACACACAATGATTGTATGTTCATACGCTTATGCGTAGAACACATAATCACGCGTAACAAAAATTTTAGCCGTAGGATTTACTAGAAATTCAAAACCTTAGCTTGTATTCATGTAAGATAATAAAACACTTACAAAACGATGATCTAAAGCACGGATTTCTTGAATAAATTCTAGGCGTAGGATGTTTTAGGTTAAGAGTAATAAATGTGAAGTAAAGGTTAGGTGGAGGTGTTTTATTTAAAATAACTTTAAGATTTTGACAATTTTGGTCCCTCCACCTTTTCTTTTTTCAAACAAAACCATTTAACTTCCATTTTGGTTACCAAACAAAGATTTTAAGAAAGAAACTTTGACGACACTCCCCCTCGACTTAATAAATGATGAAAGGTTATAATTTTTAGTCCGAGGAGTGTCATTGAACTAGAAACATTTACCACCATTGATAAAAGAAACAACCGGGATATGATAACATGCAAGTACACAGATGTTTTGAAACAGTTAAGTATTAATTTTCTCCCCCTCAACACTTGATCGAAAAAATACTGAATTTTGAAAGATTAGAGTGTTGACGGAAGAAACGTACTTGCTATGTTGAAAGAAAATTAGATTAGAAGAATATTTTTGTTGTTTTATCGGTTTTATAATTTTGTATTTTGTTTTTGAAAAATTATTTACAAAAGAGATTTTGGTGTTTGATGTGTTTTAAGACTGCTTTTAGGAGGTCATCCAATTCCTCTTGAGTCAAACACCTCATACCAATCCGGTGGACCAACTCATTAAACCTAGCGGGAGGCAAGGCTTTGGTGAGAAGGTTTGCCAATTGGTATTCTCGTACCACAAAATATAATTCAACAAGACTGCTCCACGTGATCCTTGATGAAATGATATCGAAGATCGATGTGCTTTGATTTCGAATGCTGATCTGAGTTGCACGAGATCGCAATGGCACTCCGATTGTCGCAAAGACATCGGGATTCTCAAATACGTAACCATAGTCTTTGAGTTGTGTTCTCATCCAGATGACTTGAGCACAACACGTCGACATGGCTACATATTCTGCTTCGGTTGAGGACAGCAATGTACAATCCTGCTTCTTCGATTGCCATGACACCATTTTATCACCAAGAAATTGTAAAGCTCCCAAGTGCTTTTCCGTGAGTCTAAGCATCCTGCGGGTCAGCGTCAAAAAGCGATTAGTTCAAAACCGAATCCTTCTGATACCGGATCCCCAAGTTAATGGTTCCCTTGATGTATCGGAGGATTCTTTTAGCCTGTGAGAGGTGGGTTTCAGTTGGTCGCGACTGATAACGAGAGCAAAGATATACGGCAAAGACAATATCAGGTCCGCTAGCTGTTAGATACATGAGAGACCCAATAATACTACGGTATTTTGTAGGGTCCACCAATTTCCCATGTAAATCAGCGTCTAGCTTCTTGGTATGAGCCATTGGTTGTGGCATAGGTGTCAGTGTTTTCATTCCAAATTTGTTTAACAATTCAAGGGCATATTTGGACTGACTCAAGAAAATACCACGGGTGATTGATGAACTTGCAGTCCGAGAAAGAACGTGAGTTCACCCATCATGGACATTTCAAAATTTTTCTTCATTAGTTTTGCAAAAGCGATTGAAAACTTTTTATGTGTAGACCCAAAATGATGTCATCCACGTAAATTTGAACAATTAAGATATGTGCCCGTGATATTGTATAAAAAGAGTTGGGTCAACCGAACCTTTGGTGAAATTATTAGCAATGAGGAAGGATGATAGCTTATCGTACCATGCCCGAGGAGCTTGTTTGAGACCATACTGAGCTTTGTTCAGTTTGTAGACGGATTCGAAACTCGGGATCGAATCCATCGGTTGGTGACATAAACCGCTTCTTTAAGTTGTCCATTGAGAAACGCAGTTTTGACATCCATCTGATAGACCGCCATATTCATATGAGCCGCGAACGCTAGAAATATCCGAACAGCCTCAAGATGAGCAACCGGAGCAAAAGATTCTTCAAAGTCTATTCCCTCTTCCTGACGATAACCCTTAGCCACCGGCGTGACTTATTTCGATAACATTTCCTTCAAAGATCCAATTTGTTTTTCCAAATCCATTTGAGACCAATGACGTAGACCCCTGTTGGTCTTTCAACCAGTTCCCATACTTCAAGACGCTTGAATTGGTTGAGTTCTTCTTGCATGGATTCAATCCAGTTGTCTTTTGTCATTGCGTCTTTGATGTTTTAGGTTCGATTGGCATGTGAGAGCATAAATGCAATGTTCACTATCTGAGTGAAGACGTTGTCTTGTTACGACTGGTTGATTCGGGTTGCCAATAATATTTTCCGAGGATGGTCTTTCGTCCATCTATGTGTGGAGGGTTGATGTTGGTATACATTGTGCGATTCTGAGGATTCAAATGGTTTGTTGAAGATTCGCGACATCCGTGCAGCAGTCTCATTAGCAAACGGGTTGAAGAACGCATTTGGATCAAAATCTGCAGTTGGGGGTACTACATTCAGAATATCATCACCGCTTCATCATTGTTGGAAGCGGTTTGTTCAACTGTTGTGGTGGAGTCAACTGGTATAGGTGCATCTGCAATGAGTTGTTGTAGCAGTGTGTATCGGTATAAGAGTATTATCGTTGAGCAGTGAAACAGCGGATACACCTAGAGCACGCTCATCAATATCGTCACCGAGCGGTGGAGCAAATAACCTTTCCATTTGTTGACGAGTAAGTCGGGGCTTTGTTCACCGATGATGGGGTTTGGGGAAGTTTAAGCGGTTTGTCCGGTTCCAAGCCGGTATACTCGTAAGCCATTTCCGTAAGTTCATCAAAATGAGCATGAATCGTTTCCATCACCTATTTTGTACGAAGATTCCGGATTCGAAACCTTTGAATTATCACAAGATCCGATAAAGACTCCAATGTCAGCTTTGGCTTTGAGCTTTCCAAAGTCATCACGATCATTATTCCGATAGCAAAGAGATCCAAATACATGAAAGTGTTTGAGATTCGGTTTTCTGTTGTGGACAAGCTCAAAAGGTGTTTTGTTGTGGCGTTTTGTGATCATAGAACGGTTTTGAGTATAGCATGCAGATACTTACGCCCATAAGTAATCTGGAAGTTTAGCATTGATTAACATTGTTCTTGCAGCTTCCACTAACGCTCGGTTTCGTCTTTCGACAACTCCGCTTTGTTCTCGTGTATGCGTGCAATAGATGTCCGATCTTTGTCAATTCCCACTTTCTCATAAAATTCACGAAGAGTTTGATTAACAAATTCAGTGCCTCTATCTGTTCTTATTAGTCTAACGGTGTTTCAGAGTGAACTTGTATTTTCGTGAGAAAGGTGATGATCATTTGTGGAGCTTGATCTTTGCTTCCAAGAAAGTAGACCCAAGTCCAGCGTGAATAGTCATCAACAATTACTAAGATGTAGCGTTTGCCATTGATCATTTGCACGCGTATCGGGCCACACAAATCCATGTGAAGAAGATGAAGCACATGCGAGAGCGTGTTCCACCTTTGAAGGAAAATGAGCACGAGTGCTTTTGCCTTGTTCACAAGCTGAGCAAAGGTGATCTTTAGAATACCGAAACCGTGGGAGTCCTTCAACTAGTTTGTGTCGAGCAAGGTTGGTGATGGTTTGAAAGTTTAGATGTGAGAGACGACGGTGCCATAGCCAGGATTTTGTTGATGTTGCCTTTGAAAGTAAAAAGATGGGAGATGAAGCAACCATGTCTTTCATAGAGATAGTGTAGAGACTAGAATTACGCGATCCCGACATAAGGTCATTTCCTTGTAGATCACGAATGAAACAAGTTTTCTCCCCGAAAGCAACCTCCAAATCTCCATCACAAAACTGACCTACTGAAAACAGATTGTGACCGAGGCCTTCCACATAGTAAACCCTGCTGATTTCGATGTTCCCATTGACATAGTCTCCGTAGCCCATGATAGCTGCGAAGTGATCATTCCCGAACCTGACGGTGCCAATGAACTTTGCAATAAAGTTTGATAACAGTTTAAGATTGCCTGTCATGTGTCGGAACATCCGCTATCAACAATCCGAGAATGATATGTATCACCTGCATTACAATGCAACGACACAAATGGAATAGAAGTAGATGTGGAACCCGAAATGTTAGAGGGTTCCGTAGCAGGTATAGTAGATATACACACATTAATAGCTTTAGGTATCCACTTAAATCCTAGTGTGTTATATATCCATTTCTGCCATCTCCAACTAGTGTTTGCTTTAGTCTTAGTGAATGCACTAGGTGGTACTACATTCCTAGGAGGTGAAACTAGAGCTACAGGGATAACAATGCGTTTCGTAGAATCTAAAGAGGGCGGTCTACCAAGCACAGACTTAGAAAGATTAGTGGGCCTAGAGGTATTCCGGTTCTTAGGATTCCTTAAACGAGAGATAATAGCTTTAGCAACACATTTGTCATGACAATCAGAATTCATACTTTTACGACAAATAACACAAGGTGCATCCGACTGAATATCAAAAGTACTTAACGGTTTAGCATTCGTTACATCACTATTTCTATTACAATTGCCAGACGCAATATCTATAGTGGAGGCAACGTGAGTCTTATTCATAGTCCTAGGGTGTTCTTCTACTTTAGCATTCCTGATTGATCTTTTCTTAGGTCGCAGCTTCCTATTCTTCGATGTAGTGCTCCTAGGCTGTGAAGTGCGGACATTTGGAAAAAATGCAACTATTCCTGTTTCAGTAGAAGGAGGCACGTTAGCAACTTGTGATTTGGTAGTAGGGATTCTAGGTTCATGAGTACTAAGTGTTACTGGGGCTAATCTCTTAATGATGGTTGGCGGAAGTTGTTCATACTTTCCTAACATTTCTCTTAACTTGATGATAGTGTGAATCAGATCTTGATTTTCAGACCGAACATTTCCAGCAAAATGCATAACTTCTTTAGTGTGTGCAAGATAATGATCAAGTTCATTTGATGCTTCATCACGAGTCTTTTTGAGTAAATCAAATATGACACCATATTCCTTTTTAACTTTTACAAGTTCTTGTTCATATTTTGAGATTTGACACTTAAAAGACACGCTTTGATCATCCAGTTGCTCAATTTTAGGATCAGAAGGTTTTGCACGCAACTGGGCGATTTTGTGTTGAAAAACAATTTGTTGATCGTGAATATCTTTTTGACACCAATTAAGACGACGAATTGCATTTGAAAGTTCGTTTGACAATCGTTTGTTTTCAACTGTTAAGGACTCGATCTGAAGCACATTATCAGTGTTCTCAACATTTATCACAGAATCAACAGTATCAGCAGAGGTTTGATCAAATATCTCTTAATGATGGTTGGCGGAAGTTGTTCATACTTTCCTAACATTTCTCTTAACTTGATGATAGTGTGAATCAGATCTTGATTTTCAGACCGAACATTTCCAGCAAAATGCATAACTTCTTTAGTGTGTGCAAGATAATGATCAAGTTCATTTGATGCTTCATCACGAGTCTTTTTGAGTAAATCAAATATGACACCATATTCCTTTTTAACTTTTACAAGTTCTTGTTCATATTTTGAGATTTGACACTTAAAAGACACGTTTTGATCATCCAATTGCTCAATTTTAGGATCAGAAGATTTTGCACGCAACTGGGCGATTTTGTGTTGAAAAGCAATTTGTTGATCGTGAATATCTTTTTGACACCAATTAAGACGACGTATTGCATTTGAAAGTTCGTTTGACAATCGTTTATTTTCAACTTTTAAGGACTCGATCTGAAGCACATTATCAGTGTACTCAACATTTATCACAGTAATCAACAAGATCGCGTAGAGGTTTGATCAAATGCATATGACAAAGAATTCAATAACACAACATTATGGACATCAGCACGGATGACATCTTCCAAGAGTCGATCAACATCTTTTCTCAACCGCTTTTTACGCTTAGTGTTAGAAATAGATGTTTCGTTTTCTAAAACGACCTTCATTAATCCAAGTTCCTTATGAAAGTCCCTTTCCTAAGACAATGCACAACTTTTCAAATTTTTAACATTTGGTAAAAGATTTTTTTGAAAAATGTCTCTTTGTTCTCACGCTAGAGGCGATTGAAAGTGTTGAACTTTGATTTTAGAATGATATTCTATCTCATGTTGTAAAGTTTTGAGGTCAACCATGAAAAGGTCAAAATATCGAAGAATTTTGCGATTTTCAGGTTTTGAGTTTACTTCACCGATGGAAGGTAAAGGACCATAAGTTTGTGCATAATCTGGTTGGGGATTATCATTAGAAGACTCAGTGTTTTATGATACCCTTGGTGTGTTAGAAGAATCCGTTGGTGGGACGAAAGTGACCGCTTTTGAATAGTTAAAAGGTTTGTTGTAAACAACTTTTTCTAATTTTGATCGACTCTCGTCTTCTGCATCTAATTCCTCTTGACGATGATATTCAACAACACTCATAACAGAATTATCAACTTTATATATTGCACTGGAAACTTCAGGATTTGGTTTGAATGCTTTTGTTGAAATCTTAGGTTTGTAATCAACAAGATTCGGTCCATATCCATTTGGATTGGGTTTTAAAGTAAACTTTTCAATGGCTGTGACCGACTCGCCATGTTTGTAAACAACACTTTTAAACTCTTTAAGTTTGTTTTGCAAGCCGATGATTTCTTCAAGATGATCATCTATTCGCTTCGTTGAATGCTTTTTGTATGCAGAGAACTGTTTTTGACAAGTTAACAACTCAGCCTTAGCTTTTGATTTTCCAAGGTGAGAGCGTTAATTTGCTTTTTATGTTCATGTTTCATTGTTCTATTTCGCACAACAAAGCATTCTTCGAAGCGGCTAGATCACGCATCTGTCTTTCTAAATATTTTTCGCTTTGATAAGATTTGGCAAAGGTCGCTTCAAAACCGCTTTCACGTTTTTCTTGAGTTTTGAAAAAGTTGAGTTGCTTTTGTAGGCATTCAAAATCCTTGGTTAACAGTGCATTTTTGCATTTTAAGTCCTGATTAATGGCATGACATTTTTCCACTATGGTCTGTTGGTCTTGTATTAACCGAGCAAAATCTGGATGAGGCAAAAGTTCGGCGTGTTCAACGTGAGTCTCAACATGATCATTACTGAGATCCTCAAGTATAACCACGGAGTCAATTTGATTATCAAGGGAAACCGGTTGGTCATCTTGATCGCCAAATATAACTACGGGGTCTAGTTGAAAATCGTCGGAATGAGATGTGGATGGCGCATTTTGAACATTTCGAGCCTTGCCGGATTCAGATGTTGGCGTAGATATGAGATCAGAGATAAATATGGATTGTTCGGTACTGAGACAAGCCATCGCTGTCATACACTGGGCCTGTGTCACTCATGTGTAACTCATGCATATTAGCCATCAACATAATTGCATTGGCCCGCAAGTCCTCCATATCATCATCGAGTCGATTTGCCATAAAGCTCTATTCTTTGTCTGTGAGAGTTCCACCAGCTTCATCCTTAAGAGCCTAAAGAAGAGCCTCTTTGAAATAAGCACGCCCAGTCCTTGGCTTTGGGCATGCATTAGCCAGGTGTCCCTTCTCATTGCAGTTGTACCATCGAAGACCATTCAACCCATTCTGAGCATTTCCTTGTTCCACCACCGAGCTCGATTGTTATTCCTACCCACAACATTAAACCCTTGACCACCGCCCATCTGACGACCATAACCACGATTCTCAACTTCAACTCGTCCATTGTTCACAACAGCTTGATTCCTTGTATTAGATGAGGAACGAATACGGTTGTTGGATTTGTTGGTATAACGGCTAAAGGCATTAGCAATCATAGCAAATCCTTGTTGCTGTGCTTCGAACGGATCAGATTCCTCATTAGCTTCAACTTGAGCATTGTTGTTGTTGTATGGAACCAATTGAGTTTGTTGAGATGGAGGTTGTGAAGGATCATGTGGTGTGATTGTAGCATTTGGTTGAGTTGCTGGTTGAGGAGAATAACTGCTTTGAGCATATAAGGCAAGTTGTTGATTTTCCGGATGTGTCGGTGGAGCAATTTGAGCATGGAGAATCCTTTCCCTATCAACTTCCTTTTCATGAGGCTTCAAGTAATCGTACCATAATCCATATGTAGATTGATGCATGTTTTTCGCTTGACGGAGAAAAATGACATACTTCTCCCATTCAGTACCAAGACTACTTAGGAACTTAGTATTCACGCAATTCTTGGCATGATGATGTTGTGTTTATCCAAATCATTGATGATGTCTGAAAAACGGTGATGATAAGACTCTAGTGTCTCTCCGTGTTCAATCATGAAGTGTTCATAAGCCAAGTAAATTTTGGATTCCAAATCTTCCTGATTGAGTACTGAGCCTTCCATAAGAAGATCTAATATGATCCCACATTTTCTTTGCAGTCTTTTGAGCATAAACACTATGAAGAATTGGGTTTGGTAATCCTAAGAGGATATATTCCATTGCAAGCTCATCTGCTTCATAGTGTAGAAGTTCTTGAGGATTCAAGTCTGCAACAGTAGCAATGTTCGTTTGTTCATCTCTTGGTGGAATGACATTTGGATCTCCGGGTACAATGACAGTAGGCATCTCAAATGGACCTTCCAAGATAACCTGCTTTAAGAACTTTGCATGTGGCTTCTTTAGATCACAAAACCTAAAGAACCTTATCACCCATTGATCATAGTTTCCTGGAGTGAGCATTGGAGGTCTATCAAGTGATCCAACCTCATGAATTGATTGTTGGCTGCTTAAAGCTTCAAACATCTTTGCAAACCAAGTGGGTTCCTTCATAATGGTCCTTGATGGATGTTGATTGAAGTCATTTGTGTACGGTTGAACTTGAAGACTTGGTGGTGGTTGAACCATTTGAGGTTGTGGATTTGCAGCAAGTTGTGGAGTATGTTGTTGGTTAAATTGTTGTTGATAAATTGCTTGTTGTTGATTCCATTGTTGATGTTGTGGAGTTAGTTGTGGTTGACGTTGAGGATGAGGATAAGTGTAAGGGAAATAGTTAGAGTATGATGGTTGTGACATGTTGATAAACTTGTGTTGGTAAAAATGGATCTTTGTAGTCGAATGAACCTTTGTTGATGAAGTATCCTTAGGCGTAGAAATCACAATAGACAAGTAGCACTTATGCGTAAAAACACCAAAGTTACGCGTAACAATTAGAGGTTACGCGTAGAATTTAGCTTACGCGTAAGTAAGGAAAAGACGCTAAAGTTATGCGTAGACAAAAGTTAGGCGTAGAAAGTTAGGCGTAGAATTATCTTAGGCGTAAGACTAGGCTTAGGCGTAAGAAAAATATTATGCGTAGGATTTCTACGCGTAAGCTTATGCTTATGCGTAATTTTAGGGTTTTATCCCAAGTGATCTTTTACACTTCACAGTGCAAAAGATATCCAAAGTCGACGTATTTTCAGACTTATCCAAGTAAGAAAACACGGAATAAACCACGAAAATGAAGATCAAACCAAGGAGATACTTACGCGTAGTTTTAGGGTTTTACTACGCGTAGATCTACTCGTAAATTGGATATTGCTCAAAGATGTTTCTAAACTAGTTTTTGTGTGATGAAATAGCTTCAAGATCACCAAATAACACAAGGATGTGAAATTTGTTGAACCAAACCTTCTAAAACAGTTACGCGTAGAACTATACCCACGAACAAAAACAAGCTTAAAATCTTAGATCCACACGTAAAGTTCGAAACTTTTTGCCAAAAACACGTATTTTAACACCTTAAAACGTTGAAAGTACAAGAATCTTGGATTCAAAAGTGTAAAAAAGACGTTTTTAAGCGAACCAAAGTATTACCCACTTTTACGTGTAAGACCAAGAACAAAAATCTTCAAAAACAAAACGTTTCACCCAACTATTTGGCGATTGATACCACTGTTAGGTCACAAGGTTTACCACACAAGCTTATAAGAAAGAGATAAGGCGATTGAACAAGTAAAACCCACACACACACGATATACTATAGACGGTTAGGCGTAGAGTATGTAGTGAAAGGAATAACTTGAACAACCAACCCTCAAGTGAGGGTTTACATAAGGTATTTATAGGAGGGAAGCTAGGGCAACACTCCTAGTTCCCTTCCTTTCACCTATGGGCTTGGGCCTAAGCTCATGGGCCTTCTACATAAGCTTAAGGCTAATAACAAACATAAAGGCCATAATAAGCTAACTATTACATATGAGTAACTAACACTTGAATAAGGTTTAGGAGTGATTCCAACAATAGTTAACCAAATCCTTTCTTCTATAAAATACTAGCCTAAAACCTTCATAAATTCTTACACCACACCTTCTTAACATCTAAAGTCCTAAACCTAAGGCATTTCTTATAGATCTTGTAAGAACATTCATGTGTTCTTGAAGAAAAACTAGGTTTTGATCTTTGTTCTTGGAAGTTTTCAAGAAAGAGTCGTTATAATTTTCAAATAACTTCAAGTCTCCAAAAAGACGTTGTTATAATCTTCTATTCTCCTTCGAGCTTTCAAGAAGGCGTTGTTATAATCTTCAAATTGCCTCGGGTTTTCGAAGATTACAAATTCCACGTCGAAGCTCCGCTCATATTTATTTTTTTCATAATACTCAAGCATTCTATATTAAGGTAAGTATTTATAAGACTCAAAATTATTTAAATACTTATAAACTTTTTTAGTTTATTTACTGTATTTATAAACTCTTAATATATCATGTAATCAAGTAA